>JAWQFJ010001124.1:62626-135126 GCA_034096865.1 Theodoxus fluviatilis
TTCCAATTCCCCCACACAGCACTGCACGGGTGGATGATCAGCTCTCGGATTCAGACCCCGCCCTGGCCCTGGACCGCCAGCCCCTGAGTCAGCGTGTCAGGCTGCTGCAGCAGGCCCTGGAGCAGGAGTTTGACCCCGCAATGCCGGCCAACCTGGCCGTGCTGTGGGCCCAGTTCTCCAACCTCAATGCCTCGGCAGGAGACACCACCTCCAGTCTGGACAGCTCTCGCCTCTCCCAACTGGCTGACCTGCTGCGCCGCCCCGCCCAGCACCTGGTGCACTCTGTGGTCACAGAGAACGAGGCAGCCCTCCAGCAGGGACGCCTGGCCCAAGAGGAAGTGGCTGCTCAGGCCCGAGAGCAGCACAGAGAGGTGAGGAGAGCCGGGTGGTGGTGGTGTGGTTGGGTTGGGAGTGAGGACAGGTTGTGGCACCAGTGCTGGAGGTGGAGCGATATGTGATGATGGTGTTGGTTGTGGTGAGATTGCGTTGGGACAGAGGACATGTGGTGATGCTGGTGCTGAAGGTGGAGAGATATGTGATGATAGTGTTAGTGGTGGTGAGGTTGGGTTGGGAGCAATGACAAGTGGTGACGCTGGTGCTGGAGGTGGAGAGATATGTGATGATAGTGTTAGTGGTGGTGAGGTTGGGTTGGGAGCAATGACAAGTGGTGACGCTGGTGCTGGAGGTGGAGAGATATGTGATACTAGTGTTGGTGGTGGTGAGGTTGGGTTGGGAGCAATGACAAGTGGTGACGCTGGTGCTGGAGGTGGAGAGATATGTGATACTAGTGTTGGTGGTGGTGAGGTTGGGTTGGGAGCAATGACAAGTGGTGACGCTGGTGCTGGAGGTGGAGAGATATGTGATAATAGTGTTGGTGGTGGTGAGGAGTTAGGGGTGGTGATGCTGGTAGTGGTAATAGTGGTGACTAAATAGGAGTTGTGATGAATGATATGGCGTTGATATTTGTTTTGAAGTACAAATGCCATGTAATTTGAAAAATAATCATTAAAGAAAAAGTTTGAATAATTTTCTATAGTAGAGGAAATTACCCAGTATCTTCTCATTATGACATAATTAATTCATTTTCCTGATTTTCCCCTCCAGGAGATGCTCAGGCTGTCTTCAGGCCCCCTCTCAGAGGAGGAAGACAATGGCAGCTACAGGCAGTTTGCCCAGCGTGCTGATGTGGCTAGAGGTGCAGAGAGACAGGCAGCATTGCCTAAAAGGCAGGCAGCTCTGCCTCACAGGGAGCCTGCTCCCCAGCATCACAGGCATGGAGAGTCTGCAGACACCCTGTACTCCATCCCTGAAGACACCAACAGCTCCTCCTCCTTGTTCCACCCTGACCTGCAGCCTGCTGTAAGCAAAGCCTGCACTGACCACATCATTGACCCCAACATGAGAAAACTGCATGACAAGATCCAGCTGCAGAAAGATAAGGTGGGTATGAGAGCAAGTGAGAGACAGGCAGGCAGGCAGGCAGGCAGGCAGGCAGGCAGGCAGGCAGGCAGGCAGGCAGGCAGGCAGGCAGACAGATAGAGGGGGCAGATTGAGAGAAAAAGTCACAGAGAGAGAGAGAGAGAGAGAGAGAGAGAGAGAGAGAGAGAGAGAGAGAGAGAGATATTGTAAATGTTGGCTGCTTACACACTTATGTATGTAACATGTTTTTTTCTTAACTCTTCCCTTACCAGGTTTATACAGAACACAACACAATTATTTTCTACAGAGAAACACACACCCGGTAGTGCTCTTTTGAGAGTGTATTGTGCCTCTAGAAGAAGATACTACATGCATCATGTGGCATATCATTTTGAAGGAAAATGAATGCCCTACAAGACTAAAACAAAAAAAGTTTGTTGCCTTTAGCAAGACTGAGAAAGCATGCTTGAAATTACACACTTGTTTCAAAAACCAAGAAATAGGAGCATGCTGAATTTGAGCTTACCGAGCAATATCTTGGTAATGATCCCACTGATCCTTTCCAGAATTTCACCACACAATAATCATCCATTGGAAAATTTCCAGTCAAAATTTAAAATAAATATCTTTAACAGTTTTCTAGCACTGACATACAGAAGAGGCGAACCGTCCATCACAATGACAGTCACTTCCACATCAGACTCTGAACTGGAATCTCGCTGCACAAATACACGTACTGACTAACTGAGGGGTTTATGAATTCTTCACCAGCATCGATTGTAGATTTATTCATCTCCACTATCGCCTTCCTCTTTCATGCATGAATCAATAATCAAGCGAGCAATTTGGCCATATAACAACTACGCCACTGCGACGCAGAACTTCCGGGTTGTTCTTCAGACATCTCGATCAAATCGATCACAATCAGTCCACGTTACACGTTCATCTAACGTTGTGGGAGACCTCTCTACTGCTGTAAAACCACATTGGGTCCGATAGGGAACACTATAAAGTGTGGATTATACAAAGAAACGAAGCAAAAAAGCTTTGGCGCAGAGCGATGCAGAACTTCCAGGATGTTCTCAGACATTTCGATCAAAACAATCACAATCGGTCCACAAAAGTCGCATTAAACCTCATGCTCTGCGATAGACGTTCATCTAACGTTGTGGGAGAGCTCTCTACTGCTCTAAAACCACATTGGGTCTGATAGGGAACACTAGAAAGTGTGGATTATACAAAGAAACGAAGCGAAGTAGCTTTGGCATATTGTGCGGCGCATGGCAGGCAACTGAATGCGCTTTGGCGCACAGTGCGGCGAATGGGACGAGAAGAGTTAAAGATTCAAAATGATGTTTAGTTTCACATCATTAATTTTATCAATATATTGTACTGTGTGTGTGTGTGTGTGTGCATTTTTGCATGCATGGATTTATGCATATGTGCATGCCTGTGTATATTTGCATGCTTGTATGTAACCGTGTGTGACAGCATAATGATTTGCGTAAGTGCCTCTGTATATGCACAAGTGTATATATGAAATTATGCTTTCAAATTTTTTTATTAAGTTGAGACAGTTTATATACAAGCCCATTGTTTACCTTCTAATGTGAATTCTGTATGCATGGTAGAGACTTTTTACATTCAACCAGGATATATTTCAATTGCTCATGTGCCATCTGTAGTAACAATGCAATGCCCGTGTCGATCAATACTGAGGTCCGTAACACTTTTCTTCCTTTCATCAGCGGAGATCCACCTCTGTCTTAGCACTAACTTTTTTTGAAGACCTGCTTTGAACCCATTGACGCCGGAGTTTTCTCTGGTCCTGTATCCCCTTAGCACCGCTCGGTGACTGTAGTGTCGAAACCAAATACCCCCTTCCAAGCCGGCCAGTCACTGTAGTGCCGGCGAGTGACCTGCATGGGTCGGCCTCAGAATCCTTGTTTATCACAGAGTCTGGCCCTGACCGTGAGAACCTGTCCCTCCTTCCCACGATACAGAACATGCTGACACTTGCATTTACATGTCTGGTCTCAGAAATACCCTAGGTTTTGATGACACAGGAGGAAGGAGAAGTCTAAAAATATTCTGGCAGTAGGGGATCCCAGTACACTCGAAACTCTGGCTCCACAGGGAGTGTAGGGTTTCAGCACTACAGTGACCAGTCAGCGCCAAGGGGTTAACCACAGCTCCTTTTGTGTGAAGCCAATGCTTAACACCAACATTTCCTGACTGCTGGCAGATTGACAGAGAGCGGCGGAAGGAGATACGGAGGCTGCAGAAGCTGATGAGACTGGAGCAGCTGCTCAAGAGCAAGAGGCGTGGGGCCCTCTCAGAGTACACCCTGATCAAGCAGCTGCATGCCATCTCCTCCACGTCCATGTCTTCAGACTCGGAGTTGGTGTCAGACTCCACGGTGGGGCCCACACTCTCCTCCCACAGCGTGTCTGAGGACTCGTCCACCACTGCCAAGGACAGCAGTGCAGAGCTGGCACACAAACCCCAGAGGTGAGCCGCTGTCTCCTGGGTAAGAGTGGCTGCAAGGCGTACCTACACGTGAACTTGTCTTCTGACCTGTTGCCCCTCAGACTGTCTTCTTGTTTTCACCCAGGCCGTCGTCAGATGTGCTTCCACTCATCCTGTTATCATGCGTCTACTTAGGTTGTTATCATGCTTCCACTCAGGCTGTTATCATGCTTCCACTCAGGCTGTTATCATGCTTCCACTCAGGCTGTTATCATGCTTCCACTCAGGCTGTTGTCATGCATCTACTCAGGCTGTTATCATGTGTCTACTCAACCTGTTATCATGCTTCCACTCAGGCTGTTATCATGCTTCCACTCAGGCTGTTATCATGTATCTACTCAGGCTGTTATCATGCATCTACTCAGGCTGTTATCATGCTTCCACTCAGGCTGTTATCATGCTTCCACTCAGGCTGATATCATGTGTCTACTCAGGCTGTAATAATGTTTTCACTCAGGCCGTCTTCAGATGTCCTTGCCTGTTATCATGTGTCTACTCAGGCTGTTATCATGCTTCTACTCAGGCTGTTATCATGCTTCCGCTCAGGCTGTTATCATGCATCTACTCAGGCTGTAATAATGTTTTCACTCAGGCCGTCTTCAGATGTCCTTGCCTCTTATCATGTGTCTACTCAGGCTGTTATTTGTCTACTCAGGCTGTAATCATGTTTTAACCCAGGCTGTCTTCAGATGTGCTTCCACTCATCCTGTTATCATGTGTCTACTCAGGCTGTTATCATGCTTCCACTCAGGCTGTTATCATGCTTCTTATCATGTTTTCATCATGTATTCACTCAGGCTTTCATCATTTTTTTCAATTGGACTGTCTGCAAATGTGCTTCCACTCAGGCTGTTTTCATGCTTCCACTCAGGCTGTCTTCAATCTTCCACTCAGGCTGACTTCATGCTTCCACTCAGGCTGTCTTCAAGCTTCCACTCAGGCTGTTTTCATGCTTCCGTTCATGCTGTCTTCATGTTTCCACTCAGGCTGTCTTCACACTTCCACTCAGGCTGACTTCATGCTTCCACTCAGACTGTCTTCAAGCTTCCACTCAGGCTGTTTTCATGCTTCCACTCGGGCTGTTTTCATGCTTCCATTCAGGCTGTTTTCATGCTTCCACTCAGGCTGTCTTCAAGCTTCCACTCAGGCTGTCTTCATGCTTCCACTCAGGCTGTCTTCATGCTTCCACTCAGGCTGACTTCATGCTTCCACTCAGGCTGTCTTCAAGCTTCCACTCAGGCTGTTTTCATGCTTCCACTCGGGCTGTTTTCATGCTTCCATTCAGGCTGTTTTCATGCTTCCACTCAGGCTGTCTTCAAGCTTAACTCAGGCTGTTTTCATGCTGCCACTCAGGCTGTTTTCATGCTTCCATTCAGGCTGTTTTCATGCTTCCATTCAGGCTGTTTTCATGCATTCATTTAGGCTGTTTTCAAGCTTCCACTCAGGCTGTCTTCATGCTTCCACTCAGGCTGTCTTCATGCTTTCACTCATGCTGTCTTCATGCTTCCACTCAGGCTTTCATGCTTCCATTCAGGCTGTCTTTATGCTTTCATTCAGGCTGTCTTCATGCTTCCACTCAGGCTGTTTATGCTTCTATTCAGGCTGTCTTCAAGCTTCCACTCAGGCTGTTTTCATGCTGCCACTCAGGCTGTTTTCATGTTTCCATTCAGGCTGTTTTCATTTCCATTCAGGCTGTCTTCAAGCTTCCACTCAGGCTGTCTTCATGCTTCCACTCAGGCTGTCTTCATGCTTCCACTCAGGCTTTCATGCTTCCATTCAGGCTGTCTTCATGCTTCCATTCAGGCTGTCTTCATGCTTCCACCCAGGCTGTCTTCATGCTTCCACTCAGGCTGTCTTCATGCTTCCACTCAGGCTGTCTTCATGCTTCCACTCAGGCTGTCTTCATGCTTCCACTCAGGCTGTCTTCATGCTTCCACTCAGGCTGTCTTCATGCTTCCATTCAGGCTGTCTTCATGCTTCCACAGGCTGTCGTCATGCTTCTACTCAGGCTGCCAGGCATTGCACTAATTCTGCCAATGTGGTAGGCAGTTGTTCCTGCACTCACTGTCACCAGAGAAAGTGCCATGAAAGATCATCTGCCATATAGAGTGCCACTTGAGGTCATCAGAAAAAGGCATGTTTATTGTAGCAATAAGAATGAAGGCATGCTGTGTGTTTACAGTGTAAATTGAAGCATTTCTGTGATCCCACTGTGAATGATAGTATGTCATGTCTGGAGACAATGTGAATAACATCAGATGTGTGACGGACAGCTTCCCAGTGTAGACGGCTTGCACACCAGGTGGCAGTATCATACACATCTGGCTGCAGGTCACGTGTGGCCATGATGGAGGAGGCCTACACCCATGCCCTGGAGCGTCTGCAAAGGAAGACCGCTGCCACCCAGACACGCTCCCCTGTCTCCCACAGTCTCCGCTCCAAGGATGAGAAGATCAGGATGAACGAGAAGCTCCGCATCGTTGGTGAGATGCAGCGACAAAGGCAGCAGCGTGAATCCAGGTACTGTAATTGGTCTTGGCTTGAAATAGCCTGGTTTTATTCTCCCTGCAACTGTCTTGCTGATCTCCTTAGGCCTGTTGACTCTGAAGTCTTGCCTCAGTTTTTCCATGGCATGAATTCAAAGTTCTCAGAGAAGTCTCGATTCCATTCTTTCTTTTCCTTGCCTTTGCTCCTTGACAGGTATATGGCTTTCTGTGAAGGAACAAAAGTTAGTGGGGGAGAGGTGAATGGGTGGGAATCAATGATGAGTGGCTTAGATCTTGTGTTGTTCACGGGTACCCACACTGCATGTTTCAGGTCTTGTGTTGTACATGGGTACCCGCGCTGTATGTTTCAGGTCTTGTGTTGTACATGGGTACCCGCGCTGTATGTTTCAGGTCTTGTGTTGTACATGGGTACCCGCGCTGTATGTTTCAGCTCTAGTGTTGTACATGGTCGCTTAGTGTTGTACATGGGTACCCGCGCTGTATGTTTCAGGTCTTGTGTTGTACATGGGTACCCTTGCTGCATGTTTCAGGTCTAGTGTTGTACATGGATGCCCTCACTGCATGTTTCAGGTCTTGTGTTGTACATGGGTACCCACGCTACATGTTTTAAAAGCTCTAATTATTGGTCCACTCACTGAGCCAGTGCCGACTTCTTGCTTTAAAATATACACATCTACAAGCAGGTTGCAGGAACATCAGGACCCAGTGCCTCTCATTTCCATAGGGCCTCCTGTGGCTTGGGAGGTCAGAATAGACCCACCAAGTCTCCCTACACGATTTGTAAAGGGCGAATAACTAAAGACATTGTTACTTAATTTGCATGTACTCACAACTGTTCTAATTTGCGTGCTTAATGGCCTTACATAGCCTGCAAGGGCTGATAGTCGGTAAAACTCACTCTGTTCATCCATCCATCCATCCATCCATCATCCACCTATCCATCCACCCTTTCATCCATCCATCCATCCATCCATCCATCCATCCATCCATCCATCCATCCATCCATCCATCCATCCATCCATCCATCCATCCATCCATCGGTCAGGTATTAGCTATTGTGACGAGATCAACCCCCCCCACCCCCCCCCCACCCCCCCCCCCCACCCACCCCCACCCCCGCTTGCTTACTAACCTGTGGTATGTAAATTAGTGTGGCCGCCAACCATGTTAAAAAAAGTAACGTTAAAGTGTTGTTGGGATGCGACTCGCCAACCAATCAGTCTCCACTGTGTGTTCGAGGGTTGAGTTCAGAATTGGCCTACAGTGTCTCTCTGCACAGTTCATGAGAGGCGAGTGACTGGGAACACCGTATCTTGCCTTGCTTTTGCTCTGAACTATTTTGTGCTTGATGACCTTGCGTGACCTAAGGAGGTTACTGGGTCGTGGGATACCGTCCATCTGTCCAATCATCGCAGATTTGGTGCAATCCTGTTTCTAGGGCATAACGGAAACGTGCGATTGGCCCCATTGTCACATGTGATTGAAGAATTTTTATGATTGGCCCCATATTCACTCATGATCGAGGAATTATTGCTATGCGTATATAAACCCCTGGACGCCAGTGGGAGCGCGCGAAATACCACCAACCGCCAGGAGACCATCACGCTGTCCAGTGCTTGCTCTTCTCTGCGCCACGCTGTTTGAAATTACAAGCGTCTTTCCGTTCTTCCCTGCAGTTAGAAGCCTGCGTTCGAAATTACCAGTTCTACATTTCTCCGCCATTTGAAGCCAGCGGTGAAAGAACAAGAGTTTTCTCCGTTTCCCCGTCGTGCAAGCTTCTGCCCTCCCAGCATCTCCACATGCTCGTCTGAGTTCTAAACTGCGAGGCGTCTCTCACTACGTCTGCTCATTGCTAGAGCAAAACGCACGTTTCGTCGTTGGTGCCCCTGGTGTCCCCTGTTCCCCTTTCTCCCACTCCCCTCTCTCCCTCGCCAGCATTATTGAAGCCGCTGCTACAGTCGTCCCAAAGGTGTGAACCTTTGTGAAAGCAGAATTAACGTGAATGTGAATTTGCCACCCTCGCTCTCGGAATTACCACGTGTTTCGTCAGACACAGCCTAAAAGATAGTTAAGTACAAATTTGATTGGTTGGCGGGCCACAGCAGTCTATCCCATATCAAAGATTGAATTAAATTATATCCTATCTATTATCATTACTAACAATTTATTTATCCATGCTCATTGTTGTTAGGTGAAATTAAAGTGATTTAATTTTGACCTGTATCCTCACCGACTTTCTGTCGTGTTCCATCTTTGATAGAACGAATGTGTGAGATAGTGTTACGAGCTTGATTGTGTGAGTGTATGTACCCCTAGACCTTACTCATTAGGAAACGAGCCCAATATCGAGCTTCGTAACAGCTATCATTAGCAAAGGGTTTTCTCACATGTATTTTATTTGTTCCAACAGTGTAGCATTTATCCTTTGTAAAGTGGCTAGCTCTTGTAAAATGCCCTCTTCACTTGGAACAATTTTGCTTAAATTTCTTTCTAAATAATTTTTTTAAATCAGACATATTGCGTATTCCTTTAATTTCTAAAAGCCAAAATCACTCATGTGGATTTCTGATTATCTTCAATGCCACTGCATACATAATGTTATTTAGCACGCTGGCTATTTTGTACTGCAAACCCTCACACCAGTGTTTCCCCAGTGGGTCGAGGATAAAAACTGACCCACCATGTCTCCCTATGCAATTCGTAAGAGGCGAATAAATAGGGACATTGTGACTTGATTTGCGCTTACTATAAACTTTTCTTGTGATTTTGAGCTCACTGGCCTTCCATAGCCTACAAAGGCTGGTGGGCAGTAAAACTCCATCCATCTTGTTTCCATAGGGAATGAATGAATAACAAACAAATGAATGAAAGAATGTATGTATGAATATTACTTTATGGCATTTCAGCCTTTGTATGCTTTATAAAGCTGTTGACCACAAACTCACCAAACTAGGTAGAAAATAAGAACAAGTCAAATATAGATTTTCCTTGTTATTCACCTTTTACAAATCACACAGGGAGATGGAGCGGATCTTTCCTTACCCACAGCCTCAGTCACAAGGAGTGAAGTCCCTGGGAGGCTTCCCAAGTCAGCACTGTCGCTGTGCTGCTCCTAAAATTGACCTTTCTCCAGTAGTTCCCTAGTGACTTTGCAGCATTCCAGTTCTGGGGGCTGATATTCAATCTTTTGAATTGAACATTTATCTCCTTATTTCGTTTGTGCCTGTCATGGAGAAAGCACAACCCTTTGAAATTGTCCTGGCATGCTGACAGGTCGCCATCAGAGCAGACTCGGAGGAAGGGGCGAGAGGACTTGCAGAGGAAACGGGATGCTGCCACCATGTACCCCTCGCCTGCTGAGGGGCGACGGACTCGCGACAAGGGCCGCCGAGTGAGGTGAGTGCTGCCGCTGCCAGTACCGTAGTTTTCTGTAAAGTCTCAAGATCTCCTCCATCTGCTGCAGTTTGCTGCTGTGGTAATGAGTGACATTGAGATAGGGAAATTTGGGAGGAAGGCAAGTTTTCATCTTCCTTCCATTAATGTTGATTACCACATGGAAGGAGGTGCGTGATGTGGAAAGCTGCTCAATGGAATGAGATTGGAATGAGTGAAGCAAATTACATGTAAGTTGTAAGCATGTTGCTAAAGCAGCTTTCAATGAGAATACTTCCTTTTGCTCCTCTTGCATAATACATTCGGAAGAGAACTAGTTATTCCTCTGGAATGGCACCAGATAGGCTGGCAGCCCATGTATATGTTAGATGATTTTATTGGATACATGCATGTATATGATTATCTCCCTGCCTTGAGACCATCACTTTGGCATGTATCTAATGAAACACTTCAGCTAGCAATTTTTAAGATGATTGGTTTTATTTTGAATGTCATTTTTTCTCTCACAGGCAAGTCACCAGTGACCTAAAAATAGCAAAGGATAAGAGTAGTCAGGCCAGAGTTCAAAGCTCGCAATATCTTACACATCAATGCATAAATACTGTCACGACTCGTGTCGTGACAAACACCATCAATCGTGCTCTTTTGTAGAGTGTCGACATCTGCAGTGCAGACCACACCAGGTCTACAGCAGGGCACCCACAGACAAGGAGTCCCCGTCCCTGCTCTGTCTCTGAGCAGGTCTCGCAGTCGGTCTCAAGGCCGCTCCGCCAGCTTCTCTCCCAGCCGCCCCCAGAACCGGTCCCCCACTATGTCTTCCCTCAAGCACTCCCGCAGCCGCTCCCCCCCACAGCCCTGCTCCCACAGCCGCTCCTCCGTGGCCTTGCTGAACAGGGCTGGCAACAGCTCCTCCATGTTCATCCCCGAGAATCCTGAGAACTTCCAGCCCATCAAGAAGAAGGCCAAGAGGAAGACGGCCAAGTCCAAGATGGGTGAGTGCTGGCAGGCTTTTGCATGAGGAGAAGGGAACGTCCAGTGTATTTGCAGATGAGAATGCGAGTGGTGGGGATTAAGTACACTAGGATGGTAAGGATTTGACTAAAGTGGAGAGTAAGCACATCAGTCTGCGAGACCATCCACCCATCATCCATCCATCCATCCATGCATCCATGCATCCATGCATCCATGCATCCATGCATCCATCCACCCATCCATCCATGCATCCATGCATGCATCCATCTATCCATCCATCCATGCATGCATCCATCCGTCCATCCATGCATCCATCCATCCATCCATGCATGCATCCATCCATCCATCCATCCATCCATCCATCCATCCATCCATCCATGCACATCCATCCATCCATCAGCATCTATCCATCCATCCACCATCCATCCATCTATCCATCCATGCATCTATTCATGCATCTATCCTCCCAGCTATCCATCCATCCATCCATCCATGCATCCATCATCCATCCATCCATCCATCCATCCATCATCCATCCATCCATCCATCCATCCATCCATCCATCCATCCATCCATCCATCCATCCATCCATCCATCCATCCATCCATCCATCCACCCATCCACCCACCCACCCATCCATCCATCCATCCATCTGTTGCACACATTGCAGTTCAATGGAATTATATACATGTATAACACAATGAGTTACAATGTGGCATGACTGACTGCAATACAGTAAAGCAAAGGTCAGCACAACCCATTATGATGTAGTTATGAAACGGTACCCACAGTAATAAAATTAGTGCAGTCCAGACCAGTAAGTACACTGTAATGCACTGCAATGTTTTTTTATACAACCTGATTCCACACAATGCAGTAAAATGCTGCACAACATGATACAGCACAAATGGCAAGTAGCAGTCAAGTCGTCCCAAGCAGGGAGTGACGCATGGCACCTAATCATCCCACAGAATTGCCAACAGGTGGAGCAGTTATGCCAAACATGCAAAAATGTATCTGTGTCCCCTAATGAAGTGGGGTGTTAACTAACTTTTTTGTGTGTTCCTTCACAAGCGTGATACCTTCCCCCTCCTGCAGAACAGTCACATTACTTCCCCTGCAAGAGTACATTGACCACAAACAAAAGACTAAATTATGCTGACATTTGCATCATTTTTGACTCACATGCGAAGCAAAAGTGAGTCTATGTACTGAGCCGTGTCGTCCGTCCGTCCGTCCGGGCGTAAAAAGCTTAAACGTTGGATTTTTCTCGGAGACTATTAAGTCTATCAACACCAAATGTGGCATGATGGTGTATGATGACAAGGCCTCAAAAAACATACATAGTGACTTGACCTTGCTTCAAGGTCAAGGTCACAGGAGCCATAAATGTGGTCTCAAAAACAGTCATTTTTCACATTTTCCCAATTTTCTCCCACGTTATTGAGAATGGCGACCTTAGCTACAAGTGGTATATAGGTCAAAGCAAGCCCTATCTTTTAATACCAGTTTGGTTGACCTTGCTTCAAGGTCAAGGTCACAGGAGCTCTTTAAAGTTGGATTGTATACATATTTTGAAGTGACCTTGACCCTGAACTATAGAAGATAACTGTTTCAAACTTAATAATTATGTGGGGCACATGTTATACTTTCATCATGAGACACATTTGATCACATATCATCAAGGTCAAGGTCACTTTGACCCTTATGAAATGTGACCAAAATGGGGTAGTGAACCACTAAAAGTGACCATATCTCATGGTAGAAAGTGCCAATAAGCACCATTGTGCTTCCTATGTCTTGAATTAACAGCTTTGTGTTGCATGACCTTGGACATGTATTTTGGTAGGAAAAATGTGTAAATCATTTCTTAGTGTATGATGTCCATGGTAGGTTTAGTTGTTTGACCTTGACCTTTAAGGTCACCTGAAGGTCAAGGTCATATAAAGGTCAAGGTCAAGCATGTGAGTTGTATGGGCTTTGCCCTTCTTGTTTAAGATTGGGAATTGGCATAGTGGCTCAGCTTGTCAGCAATTTGGCAAGGCAAAAAGGCCGGCACTGTGATTCAGTCCCTGCCTGTGATGATTTGACTGTTATTTTCTGTTATTACGATCTAAAAGTTATATGCCCCCTTGTAAACTGCAGCATGAACACAGCCCTTTCTATTTGTTCCTTCACAAGTATAATGCAGTACAGCACATAATGTCATGTGTTTCAGTACAATCCAGCACAGTGCAGTTCAGTGCAACACAATACAGTTTGATACTCTGCAGTGCTTTTTGCCAGTCCATCTGTGCCCATGACATGACCTTTCTGCCTCCACACAGTGGGACCCGGCGTAGCCTGGTTCATCCCTATGGAGGGGGAGAAGCCGTGGCGAAAGCCGCTGTCTGAGGTGCAGGCCCAGACTCCTCTGCCCCCACCGCGCCCCAATGACGGGCGTGACCCCTGGAGGCCAGAGGGTGTGTCCCTGCACCTGCTACAGCAGCTGGTTGCAGCCCAGAGCGAGCAGTCGGAACGGCGCCGTCTTGGAGGGGAGGCGTGCCTGGAGGAGACGGAGGAGAGCACTGACTACAGCATCGTGGAGAATCGCTCCAAGAAGCCCATCACCAAGATGTCACTGCAGGTGAGAGCTGGAGTGATGCTGGAGGGAGAAGTGCATACAGGGCTGTTGCTGGACTGTAGTGTCCTTTCTTTCTTTGTATTGTCTTGGTTTTGTGTGACAAGCAGTAATGTGAGACTGAGAGTATCAGGTGCGTTGGGTTGTATGGAAGACCTGGCCAGAAACTGCATTGTTTGAGAAGGTTTTTGAGAACTTGGTACTTTTTTGTACTTATTCCACTAGAAGCCTGAAGATCTGTTTCATTACCATGAACAATGATTTCACGATGATCCACTGACTCACAATTTTGAAAAAAGAAGGAAAAAACCCAAGTAGTAGTAGAGATTAAAAAGATTAACATAGTGAACTACCTCACTCAATAGAGACATTTGCTCAGAAATTGTTTGATCCAGGACTCAGAAGCTGGTCATGCTGGAATGTTAACTGGTCAAGTGGTCACTTCCTCGGTGGGTTAGGGGTTGAAAAAAAAAGACTCACTATGTCTCCCTACATGATTAATAAATAGGGACATCGTGACTTGACTTGCACTAACTTGGAACTATTCTAGTAACTTTCATGCTTAATGGCCTTTCATAGCCTACAAAGCCTACAAAGGCTGATAGGCAGTCAAACTCCATCCATCCATCCATCCACCCATCAGCTGGTCACCCTAAAAGGAATTTCAAAGTGAACATTTTCTAGGATCTATTTGTTCCACAGCCTGACTTTTTATTCTTGCTTCATATGACTGCTACTGCATCCAGGGCCTGAAAGGAAGGGGAACTTCCCCCCTCTCCCCTCAAAGCAAAAAAGAGAGATGAACTTGAAAGATCATTTTAAAGGTCATTATGATGTTTTATGAATTAAGTATGTGACAGTCATTAATCAACAGAAAAGCTGCTTGCTTTGATGTGTCATATAATAATTTTTCAAACTTACATTTGCATTGTTTTGCTCATTGTGGATTGATGTATTAGCGTACATATGCTGAGCTTGCTGTTGTTAACCAGAACTGGCTCTGCAGAGCCAATTCTACTGACAAAACCACGAGACAAATGCTTAACCTTGTCATGGTTCTCACATTCATTTCTTTGCTGACAGGAGGCATTCCAGTCGCTCAAGCAGGATTTCATCTCACGCTCACGGCAGCGTGACAAGCGGCGGCTTTTGGCAGCAGAGGAGCGGAGACTGCAGGAGCATCTGCGTGCTGAGCAGGAGCGAATCTTCCAGGACTGTCGGCGCCAGGAACCCAACGTCTATGCCCACCCCATGGCAGGTCAGCAGCCACTTGCCTGTCTCTGCTACTGCAGTGCTGGGTCTTCTCTCTTTCTCACTGCTGGGCTGGAGCACCCATGCATGTTGTCTGTGTGACTCAAGTCTTGTGTGTGTGTGATCATATTCTGCCTTTTGTCTCATGTATACATGTCTGAATGGAGTCTAGTTCTATGTGTGTGTGCAAGAGAGAGAGAGAGAGAGAGAGAGAGAGAGAGAGAGAGAGAGAGAGAGAGAGAGAGAGAGAGAGAGAGAGAGAGAGAGAGAGATGGAGGGGTGGGGGGGTGGGGGGAAGAAACTGAATGAAATATTGTTTCAAACACCGATTTAGGATTTAGAAACATCACATGATATTCAGACTTTGAAAAAAAATGAGCTTTGAATCCCATAATTTATCTCGGGGCTAAAAATCATGGGGTAATGTAATGTTTGTGCCAGAGGACATTGGTAATGATCATTTAAACATACAGAGCAGAAGCTCTGTGAGGGACAGACAGGGAAAATGTGGGACCACAAGCAGGGACTGAACCCACGACCTTTCAGTTCCCGCCCAAAAAGCTCTACTACCTGAGCTAGCATGGTCTGTGTTGTCTTCTCCTGTCTACTCTGCCCTGTATCAGTCTTACATGCCTGGATGACCCGAATCCACATATTTGGTTTTGCTAGTCTTTCCCAGCTGTCATAGGTCTTTCCCTAGTCACTGCCCCCTGTGGGTTGGGGTTGAGCAAAGACCCACCGCGTTTCCCTATGTGATTTGTAAGTGATGAATAACTAAGGACATCGTGACTTGATTTGTGCTTTCTCTGAATTATTCTAGGAATGTTCTTGGTTTATGGCCCTACATAGCCTACAAAGGCTGATGCCATGAAACTTCATTCATTCATTTGTTCATTCATTCCCTCGATACCCAGTCTGTCTTGAGGGTGAAAGTTGTATTATGCTCCACACAATTTCACATGTCTCTAAAACAGGTGGACTGCAGACAACTAACAGGATGGCAAATTTTATTATTTCATGCTATTTTTGTCCTATCAATGAAGTCAAGACTTCTGATTGCATTGAGCTCTGATGAAAGTGAAAGGAAAGAGTGTTTCAAATGGAATGTCATGGTTACGGCTTGCTCCTGGGACTCATGCTGAACAACAAGCAAGCTGGAATAAACTTGTACCCAGTATCATGCCCTTACTTGGACTCGTATTGACTTTGCAGATCTTCACTACCAGCCCAAGAAGAGGGTTTTCTCCATGAGAGAAATGAGAGAGATGACTGAAAAGTAAGTAGTTCAAACTATTTGATTCACCTGTAAATTCATTTTACAGTGCCTGTGAAGATCACAATATCAAAATTAGACTGAACAGAGTCTGATGTGAAGGACATTTTACATATTTCACTTCGCATACCACTTCTTAGGTTAAACAATAACATATTATTGATATAAGATTTTAGACATGTTTTTGAAGTCTTTGCCAACATTACTCATATTTTTTTACCAGGAGAGGGTAGGTATTCTAGTGATGGAGTGTCACTTGTCATCTTTGTCAGGCCCCAAGTAAATGCAGTATAGAGGAGTGAGACACCTAACACTGACTCCAAATCCGGTGCTCAACTTGAAGAAAGCTTTCTTGTACCATGTCTAAGACTGGACCAAGACTGAAATAGTGTTTGCCTTGCAGGAAGTACAAGAGGCTGCCAGAGGTGGTGGAGAAGGAGAAAGACAGGAAGCGCAAGGACGTGTTTCTGACGAACCGAATCAGAGCCAGGGTCTTCAACAAGGTACAGACCATGCACTGTAGTGGGCCTTCCAAATTTCTGGATGTGGACTTTGTGTTTTGTACATTTCAGTCTTTGGACCCTTTGTTTTGATTGTATTTCATTCAAACGACTGTATTAGTCCCAGGACATTTGATATTTGATTGTACTCTTTCTTCATGCTTACTATATAACTGTGTGCATTACAGTTGCATGCATGCACAATGTAAACAGTTTTAAACACATCTAAACTCTGGCTGTCTGTCTGTCTGTCTGTCTGTCTGTCTGTCTGTCTGTCTATCTGTCTGTCTGTCTGTCTGTCTGTCTGTCTGTCTGTCTGTCTGTCTGTCTGTCTGTCTGTCTGTCTGTCTGTCTGTCTGTATGTCTGTCTGTCTGTCTCTCTCTCTCTCTCTCTCACACACACACACACACACACACACACACACACACACACACACACACACACACACACACACACACACACACACACACACAGAGAAGATGACTGCTTTTTACAGCAAGATTTGTATCCATCCTAGACTGTCAGGGTCTGTTGACCAACAATTTAGAGCATAATGTATCAGGACAAGCTTAATCTTTTCTCATAAATCACTTGTGGTTTGACTTAGTTTCTGTTCAAAATGTAACTTTAAAGAGGATGGCAAAAAAGTTACATTTATTTCGATGTTCCTTTACTGATTTTTTCTTTCTTTCAGAAAGTTCAAAAGAATGTTCTGCTGAGGTCAAGAGGGCGGCACTGAATTGTTCTCGAGTTGTGTTACTGTGTAGTGTGTTACATGACAAAATAGCTTGGCATTGTTTGTTCTGGGTACACAATTGTTCTCATACTTGCCAAAATATAGATTTTTCATATACCTTTAAAAAAATTTCTATAGTACTCCATAAAGTAAGAGAAATGTATTCTTTCTCCAGCAAAGTAAGTATTAAGTAGTTAGCACCCTGACAATACTGTTTCATGGATGAAGTTGAAGTGGCACCTTTTTTTTCCTGCTTGCCCAAGAATGAAATGACTTTGTTGATTATGGCTGGATATTGTAAGAAAAATCAGCTTTGTGAGCCTGGTGTATGAAAGTAAATTAGATTTACAGTGTATCACAGAAAATGACAAGGGTGAGCATTTAGAAAAGTATGTGAAATATCCTTGAAGGTTCTACACTTTTAAAATCTTTTTGGACAATTTGAGTATTTTTCCTTTATTTTAGGGTTAGCTGTATCTAATGTGCTGAAGGAACATTGTGTGACTTCAAGAAGACCGTTTTAAGACAAGATTAAGCTCAACCCTTTTTCCATTGCAGTTGTGAACTAGCTGGCATGAGCAATGCACATGACAGTTGATTTCAGAGAGAAGGAAGGGCATTTATGGCTAGAGAAGCTATGTCGGCTTCTATTAAATGTGGAAACCTGATTTACCCACTCACAAGTCTATTTCTTCATGAATGATATGATGTATTCAGATGTTGCCCCTATCATGCCTGCACTATTTTTGTATCAATCTTTTTACTCTTTTTTTCTTTAGTCTATTGAAGAAAAAATCATATGTATATATTTTTTCATGAAAGAATTGTCGACAGATGTTACAAAGAATACATTTCCAGTACTATGCATCTCATTTTGATAGGAAATTAAGTCAAATTGGTAGCAAAGAACCACCTGAGTATGTTGAAAAGCTTCCAAGTTACACTTGGAGAAAAGCAGATTATGTCAAGTCAGCATGCATAACTTGCTGAAGTAAAGTGGCATTCTTGTGATTATTCTGGGAGAGAAAATAATATCTAGAAGCGAAAACAAGCAGCCAAATTGCCGAATGTATATATTGTTATTACCCTACATAGTTTTCTATGCATAGTCTGTAATGTATCGACGTACTTATATGTAGTGACAGACTCCATACATAAGTTGTACAGAAATAGTGTGGCCCATCCTACCCACATAGGCCCTGCTGTCTCCCCAGACAGCTTGCAGCCTGTGATATTAGTCGTCTCTGATTGGTTTGATTGACTGTGATACCCCAACATAAAAATGAGTGCATCATATGAACCCATTCATTGAAAGGTAATGTACCATAACCCATCATGATGTTCACCTTGTAACCCCCAACACCAATTGATAGCAGGGTTGGTTTCTTAGACAGGTTTATGTATGGTCTCTTGAAATTAAAATAATGTAAAAGGAGAATGTCATTAATTTTGTTTTACTGGAGTTTGGAGATTTAAATCGTCTTTTTTTTCCAAACTGCTGTTAGATGCTTTTTATTCTCTTGTATAGTTTGTTTCATCTCTCTCTCTCTCTCTCTCTCTCTCTCTCTCTCTCTCTCTCTCTCTCTCTCTCTCTCTCTCGAGTTTTTCGAGATGTTTATGTTCTTTTTAGGATGGGATTCAGCGATCTGTTCACGCATAAATACAGATTTGCTACGGAGCGAGCTGATAATGCTTACTTATGTCAAGCTTGCTATGAAACAGACGAAAATGAACAGCATCTGTTACTTGAATGTCCTGCCTATGAAGATCTCAGACGAATGTATATACGCAGGTTGATGTTGAATACATATGCCTTTGATGTTAAGGTACTCCTGTCGCTGGAGGAGCCTAAGGCAGTACGAGCGGTTGCAACGTATTTGTATTATGCATTCAAGAGATGAAAAGAAGCTGTTTCTATTGCTATGGCCGAAGAGGCATATTATGTGTAATTGTGTTGTGACAGGCCGGTGGCCTAACAAAAATAAACCATTCGTTCGTTCGTTCATTCGTTCTCTCTCTCTCTCTCTCTTGTCCTCCCCCCCTCCCCCCATCTCTCTCTCACTGGTTTGTAAAACAATAGTCATGTTTAGACCTTTTAATCTTCTTGCATCACTATTTTATGGTGTTAACATGGTCAATCTCACTATCACCAGTAGTTCCCCCCCCCCCCCCCCCCCCCCAAGTCTGCTTTATCAATTGCTGCAGTGGCACATTGATTTATCGTTTTCTTAAGAATCTTACCTAGTCTCCCACTTTGTTGGTGTCCATAACGTTTTCTTCTCCTCTTGACCAAGCTGTTCTGCAGTTCACCTCATGTCAGTGTGTATCCTTACTGTTTACTATCATCATCATCACCATCACCATCATCATCATCATTGTCGTCATCGTCGTTATCGTCACTGTAGTGAATGACATCATTATCGATGTCGTCATCATATCATCATCACCATCGTTATAATCATCATTGTCAACCATCTTCACCATTATCATTATTGCTGTATCATCATCATCGTCATCATTGTTATCATCGTTACCATCATGTTCGTCATCATTGTCGTCATAATTATCCTCATCGTCACCATCATAATCGTCGTCGTTATCGTCATCATCATGATCGTTGTCGTAATCATGATCCTCATCGTCATCGTCATGATCCTCGTCGTCCTCATCATCATGATCCTCGTCGTCGTCAATATCATAATCTTTGTCATTGTCATCATAGACATTGTCAGCACCATCATTATCAGCAGCAGCACCCCACCTCCACATCCTGACATCAAAGCAATTGATACCAAAGGCTCGGGATGATATCAGTTTATTTATTTCAGTTTTGTGAATGTACAGCCAGCTGCGTAGCTGGTTCACATGACCGGATATCTATACCCACCATGCAACGAATGCATTGAGAAACTCGAGACCTTCACTAAGAGTCCCCAGTGGATATGCAACATACATTCAATGGATCAAGCAACAACAATTAACAGTTTGCTTATAGAGATAATACTGACAACTGTCAAGCACAAGAGTTTTGCTTATTATGAATGAAGACGTTTTCAGAACAAGGAGATGCATCAAAATACTGTAAAATATTTGGGACAAATACGAATGCAGAACTTTTTTTTGTGGTCAAGTATGATGCAAACTTAACTCTATACAACAATACTGGTAAGCTGATTTATCAAAATCTGCATACGCCACATTACCTCTCCAGTCTGCAAGGAAAACTGGAATTCTTATTACAACATATAGCCAATCGATGGTTTTGCCTCAATTTGAAAACTCTTTGTGGTTGTACAGCTGTTCCCTTTGATTATATGAAAGGTCATATTTTAGTGGGTAATGAAAGAGAGGAAATCTACACACGTTTACCATGATGTTGTCTTTACAACAACAACAACAAAACAGTTTATTGTGTAGGCCTTTGGCCCATTACAATTTAATACAAAACATTATATTGCCAAAATAATATGATGTTGTCTTGTGGTTATGTAAGATTTTTGGAGTTTAGTGCTGTTAAAAGTTTTTATTGCTTTTTACCCCATTACACATCTCTATAGCTATACAGAGCTTTTCCGTAACATACACGTGAAGGACGAAAAGTTTGTTCTCTAAAACAACAATAACAATAAACTTGCATCTCTACCATCACATATCATCCATTATACAGACAACAGCAACAACAACAACAAAAGGGATAGCAATCACACTGCACTGAAGTTGTGATGTTGATTAACAATTTCAGCTAGATGAAAAATAATAACTTTTGCTAGCACCAGCGACGTGAGATACAGGTATTTGCCCGAGTTTGGATCGGTCGTGCCTGTCCCCAAAAACCAGAGGAGGACATCAGAAAACTAGCATCATTTATCACTGTCTGATGTGCAACATAAACTGAAAAACTGCACGAAGACGATATCTGAGAATAAAATGGAAAAGTTCGTAAACGCCAAGGACCGCTGTGTCGTGTGAAATGGGGGGAAAAAAGTTGGAATGCGCGTCGTGTCTGTCTATACAGTTTCTAACGACCGCAACTTCGGTCTTTTACCCGTCATACTAAAAAAAAAGAAGACGTTCCCGATCTTATTTTCACAGTCCACGAATTCAAAATAGCGTGGACACACAATAAAACCGCAAGGTTTGAAGTAATTCAGTCGAAACTCCGCTTTTTCTGCTGTCTGTCTACAGCGACCACAGCTTTTATCGACCGAAACGCAATGTCCATGGTAGGTTTTAATGCATTTTCTAGTAATTTTACGGGTTAGATTAGTGGGATTTAGTATCTGTCAAACTGCTTTTGGTATGTTTTTAACCTGCATTGCTTCCTGAAGAGATAGCAGTTGGTAATATCGAAACCATACGAAAAGGAATGCTAATAGGGTAACATAGAGCGTCCTCTACGAACTTCGTATCGGCATAATTCGTAGCTTAATGAGGCATTATTGCATTCTACGTCACACCTTGTGCTGTCACGTGACATCCGGTTGTCTGTGATATGGTAATGAACAAGTGTTGCCCATACGAACTTCGTGAAAACAGACGATTTGCCGAACTCCATTTCGGTGAGTCTTTTTGCATTCTTCCGTTGTCCTAACATTACTGTAATCACAAGAAAATGATACCATGTCGTTTCAACTGCTGATTTGTAAAATGAAAGGGCTTGACTGACAAACAGTAAACATTCCAGGCATAGTTTAAGCGACCAACTGTTTGACCTTCAAAAGACTAGCATCCGAAGAAAATGGCGACCCAAAAGTTGTCACGCTTCAAGTTTTAAATTGCTCGATGTTCCTTACTAGTTAATCAAAACATCAAGTTATGCGATGCTTGCCTTATTTCATGAGTAAATGGAAAGTCTGATGCTAAATGTATGGTTATTTAATCGTCAGACGGCTGTTTTGTGAAATGTGACCCAATTTCGATTCCCTGCAATCTTCATAGTGAACTCACGAAAGTTTGCCAAGAGTTGCGTACCTTCGTTCACAGAAACGAAATTCGTCTGCTGTTCTATGCGACATGAGAGAAACGAAGTTCGTAACTTTCTTGTGATGCGCGCGCACCCTGATTTAGATACGAATTATGCCGATACGAAGTTCGTGGAGGACGCACTATGATTCGCTAATGTTGCGAAAAATCCTACTGACCACTTGTCTCTGTGCATCAGCCGTCGCGTGCACGTGGTCTCACGATTCGTCCTCGCTTGCGCCAGGAAGGTAGGAAGATGGACTCAAGCTGGTGTAACTTACTTGATGTTTATTCCCATTCTAGTAAACTAGAGATTTCGCCTACCGGCAAAAGTATCTCTAGCACAGTTCACATCACGTGATGGAAGGTTTTTGGCCAATTTATGCAAACGGAGGTCACACGAGAGGCTTGTGGGATAGCCGATGTGCTCCCTGACATACGCCGTTAAAGTAGTTCTAAGACTATTTCGCACTAAACTCTTAACTTACTCTTGTTGAGACAACAAACAAGCGTTTATTCGATACAATAAAATGTTTGTGTTGAAATGGAAACAAGTTTTGACATCTGAATGATTTCTGTAATAGTGGAGAGAAAAATTGTATCAGAACGAACTATTTTGGGCGCAAGGCTGTAATGCGAAAGGTCAAGCCTATTGCGCATTCATTGCGAACTGCGCCAGAGTCACTACTGACTCGGGTTTACAGAATGGTTTATTCCATGACTTGGCATAGGGTACAGCAATGGCGGATGCGCTTCAACACGCGCCAACAGCCCCACGAGCTCTCTTCACTCCTACATGCTATTGCTCGGAGCTCTCACTTCCGCTTAATCACATGTATATGGTATATAATCCCTGCATTCCGTTGCACTCTGCTTCATCTCTGCTACCATATGGTCTTTGCTGCTACGGTGTAGCAGGCTCAGGAGTTTCGATTGGTCGGTTTCTTTAATTATTTTTAAAACACGTTACCATTAAAAGTAGAGGGTTTTGGAGGCCCCCTTTGAATACACGAATCTCTAATATTATTTCACACTCAAATTTTTCACTCTTGATCGAAGAAACGACTTAATAAAAACATTAGGGGCGAAAATCCATTTAATAACAAAAGGGAGGTAACCATCACCAGTCATAGAGGAAGGTCAAAGGAATCCAAAAATGTGTGTCGTCTGCTAAATCGTTACACTCATGGGTATAAATGCCAACGTTTACTACAAATATCAAACCAATGCATACAATCCACTCTGGCACGGTGATGAGAGCACGAAAACATTTATTTATTCGAAATTTGACAGCAATCGGCACGTTTGCCACTTCCATTTTATGTAAACTCCATGGTTCGAAGCATGTTTACCGTGCTTAGTTCTGTTTAGTATGAGCCAATCAAATGCGGCTACGAGTTCTGTAGTTTCATCGTTGCTAGGCTCTAGCTGCTGCGCGACCTTGACAGGAAGTTGACCTCTGCCACTGGGTGAAACGTCACCAAAAATTGTGTATGAATGATTTTCGACCCTAATATTTTTATTAAGTCGTTTCTTCGATCAAGAGTGATACATTTGAGTGTGAAATAATATTGGGGATTCATGTATTCAAAGGGGGCCTCCATAATCCTCTACTTTTAATGGTAACGTGCTTTAAAAATAATTAAAGAAACCGACCAATCGAAACTCCTGAGCCTGCTACACCGTAGCAGAGATGAAGCAGAGTGCACGGAACGCAGGGATAGTGACACGTGGGTTAGTGGGTAATCTTCCCGGCGACCTCTTCCGTTTCCGCCCCAAGAACCAATCAGGAGGACAGTTACTGAAATCGGAAGTTACACTTTTAAAGCCCCCACCCCCTTCCCTATAAACAAAGACCAGAGGTCGAGTATACCCCCCTCCCTTACAAACAAAGGAGATGCTGAGTCATCTTGGCTCACGTGCCCCACCTGTCTTTGTTCAGGGCAGAACAAAGAGAGGTGAATGCGTTCGTCGCTACAGCACAACACGTTAAACAATATGCATTCGTCGCTACGTGAACAATCTATCCAAAACACGAGCAATTCTACACGACCCTACACAATTCTTTAACTACTTAAACAAACCACCTCCACAAACACAAACAATCTTACACGATTATATCACTTTACATTCTTCCGCAACACAAACTCTTTTGAGAATGGTTGCCAACGTTTGAATGTTGTCAGACAGCTGTTTGAGGCTGTTAGAATAGAGACAGACGACTGTTTCGGTCATGTTAATGGAGACAGAACTTTATGTGTGATCCCTTGAATAAGGTGTAGCTGGCTGGTCCCCGAGTTCCAGTCACTGAATTATGTATTTCCTAGATAGGTAGCTTTTCTGGGGGAGATACTTTTTAAGGATTTGCTGCCCTCACTAGTGGGTAAAAATTAAAAACATAAAAAGACAAAGAAGGTGAAGGAATGGTGAAAGGAAAACATTTGTTTAGGGAATAGACTATCTTCAAGTGTGCTTCTTATATGTATATATTTGGCCAGCCGGGACATCCAAGACTGTGGGAATGTCATAGCAGACGTAATTCTTTTTATACGTCATCTTGACGCCATTTTTTTCTTTGCTGAAGAAGTTGCCAGAAGGCATCGAAATATTCTTAAAGTAATAACACAGAAAGTCATCTTGTTTTTTGTTTTCTTTCTCTTTTTTGTAAGTATATATATATATATATATATATATATATATATTGTTTTTTTGTTTTTTGTTTTTTTTGGTGGGTGGGTGGGGGTGGGGGGGCTCTAATAGGCCTACGAATTGTCACTTTTGTTAACATTCATGCTTAATGTCATCTGCCTCATATCTTACCACCGTGCCGTCAAAATCAGTATAAGGGAAAAGGAGTCTAAAGGAGCAAAACCCTGAAAAGTATAAAAAGCACTTGAGTAAGAACAAGAAGGGCAAAGCCCATACGACTCACATGCTTGACCTTGACCTTTACATGACATTGACCTTCAGGTGACCTTCAAGGTCAAGGTCAAACAACTAAACCTACCAATGACATCATACACTAAGAAATGCTTTACACTTTTTTCCTACCAAAATACGTGACCTTGACCCAAGGTCAAGGTCATCCAAGGTCATGCAACACAAGCTGTTAATTCAAGACATAGGAAGCACAATGGTGCTTATTGGCACTTTCTACCATGAGATATGGTCACTTTTAGTGGTTCATACCCCATTTTGGTCACATTTCATAAGGGTCAAAGTGACCTTGACCTTGATGATATGTGACCAAATGTGTCTCATGATGAAAGTATAACATGTGCCCCACATAATTGTTAAGTTTGAAACAGTTATCTTCCATAGTTCAGGGTCAAGGTCACTTCAAAATATGTATACAATCCAACTTTGAAGAGCTCCTGTGACCTTGACCTTGAAGCAAGGTCAACCAAACTGGTATCAAAAGATAGGGCTTACTTTGCCCTATATACCATAAATAGGTGAGGTATCCAATCTCAAAAACTTTAGAGAAAATTGAGAAAATGTGAAAAATGACTGTTTTTTAGACAACATTTATGGCCCCTGCGACCTTGACCTTGAAGCAAGGACAAGTCACTATGTATGTTTTTTTAGGCCTTGTCATCATACACCATCATGCCAAATTGGGTGTTGATAGATTTAATAGTCTCCGAGAAAAATCCAACGTTAAAGTTTTTCACGGACGCCCGGACGCCCGGACGCCCGGACGCCCGGACGGACGACACGGGTGAGTACATAGACTCACTTTTGCTTCGCATGTGAGTCAAAAAGGAGAGGAGCCAGAGGTGCAGGGACGTGAAGAAGCAGGAATGGGAAAATGAACAGAGTTGCTGTTTTGTCTACATGTTGCATACCTAAGTGTGTGTGTGTGCGCGCGCGCGTGCGCGTGCTCTTACCTGCATGCATTATTGTTCACAGATATTCTTGTACACCAGATTAGTCATCAGTTTTTCATTCCTTACAATTAAAATGTTGTTGCTTTCTTTGTTTATTTACAGTTTATTTAATCAGCTGTCCAACTCCTCATTTTAATGATTATGCAAAACTTACATTAACTGTGCCTCCACTGAGCTCTGATTTGGGGAGTAGTCCACAAAATCAAACACAAGATATATAGTGCTATATAAATATATATTAGTAACTAATACTTGTGTTCTGACATTGAGTGCATTATGTGTAAGCCATGAAGAGATCTTGTCTTTGTTTCTTTTTTTACAGAGTCAATAAAAGGCAAGTGTTGTTGTCTACATTTCAACAAAGTGGAAACTGATTGGTTGGCAATTCGCATCCCAACAACACTTGAACGTTACTAAATTTAACATGGGTGGCGGCCACACTAATTTACATACCACAGGTTAGTAAGTACGCAGGAAAAGGGTGGGGTGGGGTGATCTCGTCACAAAATCCTTTATACAGCCAAATCTGACCCAACATGTTAACATAAATGCATAGCAAGTTATGCTGAAGCCCAAGTGAAACCACACAGACATTATCCTCAAAAAAGGAATCTTGGAATCTATATTGTTTTCCGCCCTTTTCACCTCGTGCCGTTGTTTTTTCATTTTAAAAATAAATTTTATTTAATATAACAGGAAAGAGTCTGTGAAGTTGCATCTACTGCTTTCTTGAGGTAGTCGCAATACTCTCTTGCACAATGTAATATAAAACTAAAAACAAATTGATTATTTGAATTCTTTGGACTGAAAATATAGCCCTATTTCCTAAAATTCAGGAGATGCCGCGTTACATTTCAGTTGATGTTGGTCTGCAATAAAACCTTCCATACTGGTCATTTGTAAAACTTTGGCAATTTTATGTTAAATGCGACTTTAATAAAGCATGCAAAACATTTTTTTTACAAGAATGGCAAAGCCCATACGACTCACATGCTTGACCTTTACATGACCTTGACCTTCAGGTGACCTTCAAGGTCAAGGTCAAACAACTCAACCTAGCAATGACATCATACACTAAGAAATGCTTTTCACATTTTTCCTACCAAAATGCATGTGGCCTTGACCCAAGGTCAAGGTCATGCAACACAAAGCTGTTAATTCAAGACATAGGAAGCACAATGGTGCTTATTGGCACTTTCTACCATGAGATATAGTCACTTTTAGTGGTTCACTACCCCATTTTGGTCACATTTCATAAGGGTCAAAGTGACCTTGACCTTGATGATATGTGAACAAATGTGTCTCATGATGAAAGTATAACATGTGCCCCACATAATTATTAAGTTTGAAACAGTTATCTTCCATAGTTCAGGGTCAAGGTCACTTCAAAATATGTATACAATCCAACTTTGAAGAGCTCCTGTGACCTTGACCTTGAAGCAAGGTCAACCAAACTGGTATCAAAAGATAGGGCTTGCTTTGACCTATATACCACTTGTAGCTAAGGTTGCCATTCTCAATAACGTGGGAGAAAATTGGGAAAATGTGAAAAATGACTGTTTTTGAGACCACATTTATGGCTCCTGTGACCTTGACCTTGAAGCAAGGTCAAGTCACTATGTATGTTTTTTGAGGCCTTGTCATCATACACCATCATGTCACATTTGGTGTTGATAGACTTAATAGTCTCTGAGAAAAATCCAACGTTTAAGTTTTTTACGCCCGGACGGACGGACGCCCGGACGGACGGACGCCAGGACGGACGGACGACACGGCTCAGTACATAGACTCACTTTTGCTTCGCATGTGAGTCAAAAATCTACATTGTTTCAAATAATAATCGTATTTCACAGATAAGAGCTACCTGCAGACAAGACTGAAATTGATATTTCAAGTAAAAGTGACAATCGCAGCTCAGATGAAAACCAAATGGTGTTTGGTACTTTAGGTATCTTATTAAGGCCCTACAAAGGGTTAAATCAAGCCGATTGACGATTTGCCTCTCCTCCATGTAGGCACGTATTTGTCTACGCGACAATCACCCAACTAAAAATGAACACATTGTCCTTTCCACAGAGGCAACTAAGGAGAGCATAAGATGATGATGATGTTGATATTGATGATGGCCGGTTCCTCAGGTCTGAGGACCACTGGAAAAAAGGTGTTTGGTGACATGCCCTCTGATGACAGTGTAGGAAAATCTTTGAGAGACTCTTGTACAAATAGGCTATGGAAATCTCTGGGTAGGGGTCCTCTGGGCAGCCGATGTTTTCCCCCGTCTTTAATTATCTTCTCATATTATAAGCCATTGTCAAATGCCCCATTTCTGAAAATATAATGAACTTTGTGTATTGGACCTAAAGGGTGAAATACAAACAAGATAGTTAATGGTTCCAACGATTCAAAAATCTACTGCTATTAAGCAAATGTTTTAGAGTTTGCTACACTGGGCCCATTCCCTGCTCTACAACATGGGCACAGATTGATAATCCTGCTTCTCAATTCGGCATCACATATGTTATCCATAGCACACACAGTTTGCCTTGCCTGGCCCCCCCTCCCCCCCAGTTATATTCCAACCCCCAACTTCTCTCTTTCTCTGAATGCTAACTCAGTATTTTGTCGGTCATTCAACATTTTCATGAAAACAATAACCAAGAAATCACACTAAGAGAATTTTAATAACAGTATTTCAAAACTCATACATCCTCACCAACAACAATGAAAAAAAAAAATCGATACCAAAAAAACATTCATTACTGTTTGTGAGAACCTGGAACAAACAAACAAGTAAACAAAATTTTTGAATATCATACAAAGCAATATTCCAAAACGTGTCTTGAATTCACACAGGAAACACAATACCAGTTCATCAGGAGCAAATTCATTGCACCTGAGAATTTTTCTTGTCTTCCTTAGCAACAAGTAGGAAACACAAAGTCAACAATTAAAAACATAAAATTTATTAACTTTTCCTCCAACTTTTCTTAGGACCCTTGGAACCTGCAGACCTAGACTATGCAACTCCAGTGCATGTCCTTTTGACTAGGGTGTTCCTCTTGGCAGTGTATTCCGCCATTTGGACATGGTATCAGAAAGGGTATTTTTACACTCCGGCAGCTTACACTGACCAACAAATGTACTCCTATGAAACACGCATCTTTGTTTTGAGGTGTTCCAGGGAGTGTAATTTTAGTCACCTTTACTCTTAGATGTACACTTAGTCTAGTTAGAGAGTGTAACTGTTCAATTGCATGTACTCCTGGAAATGGTATCTTCACGCTAGGACACCTTACTTTGTTCAACAAATGTTCAGCCACAGAGCATTATTCCTGCTCTTGGGCTTGTTTGTTGAGTGTAACTTTTCCTTCCAGAGTATTCCAAAACTCTAGGGTGTGCTCTTGGGGAGAGTATCCTTACATCAGGGCAGTCTAATTGGTTCAAGTTCAGCAAACAAACACATTCCTAGAGATTGCATACTTGCTTAAGGATGTACTTCTGGGGAAAGCACCTCTCCGTTGTAGTAGTAGGTAGTCCAACAACTGTACTCCTAACGAGTGTATCCTTATATAACTACAGTCTACATAGTCCATGATTGTACTCCAGGGGAGTGTGGCTAAGCTGCAGCAGGCTACTCAGTCCATCATATGAACAGCAGTAGAACGTATCCTTTCTCCTGCCGAGTTTATCCTTACTGTGCTCCTGGGGAGTGCATCTTTACACAAACGTGCACTCTTTGTGAGTGAGGGCCTATGCTAGCTGGGTCAGCCTGCAAGTTACCTCCCATGAGTAAATGCATTTCGTAAACATGATGCTGCGGTGGGCATTCAGAGCGTAACAACATGCCGCAAACAAAGGGCGAGGTGCAGGCCCTCAGGAGAGCAAACACTGATGTAAAACAAAATGAAAGGTGTACATGTAGAACCTGGGCTCCTGGCCTTCTTATTGTCATTCAAGCATAATCACAATCAAAATCAAAAGAAAGATTACAGAAATGTAACATGATGAGCCTGATGAAACAACACCCTGATCTGCATGGGTGTCATGAACCAAGTAAAAAAGTTTTTATTTTTTCTTTCTTGTTTTGCTTTCTTGATATTATTTTCGTTTTGTTTTTATGCACCTATGAACGCCTGGATCAGATGGCCAAGACTTTTCAATTTGTTTATTTTGATTACATTCATGTTTGCTCTTCCAAGATCTTTCATATTTCTTTAGTTTGCGGCATGTTATTATGTAATCAGTTTCAGGGGTGTGCATTGCATCCACCCAGGTCATGTCACAAGCCTGTTCTTATACTTATTAACTCCCTCCCTTCTCCTTCATAAAATGTAAACATCTTTCTGAAAGTGATGCTAAAAAGCGGCAACCATGACCATCTCGCAATAAAATTCTTTCTCAATTCTATCTCGAGGTAACAACTCACAAGCAGTGTTTTTCAATGCCTGATGAAACACTGACTACTGTCAGCCTGGTGGAAGCAATAAGGAGTCAGAGTATAAAATTTGTTTCCAGCCATTCAAACAGTAGGTGAACACCCAAATGATTTCAATTACATCATTTCCATGGTTTTATTTAGAAAATAAAATCCGAATAAATCCAGATTTGCTTTATTCAGTGTTGCTCTTGGGAGCCAAGCTTTCCAGCTGAGAACATTAGCCACACCCCCAAAAAAATGTTCCCGGCCACGCAACCAACTGTAAATTTAGCCTCCAACCCTACACTTTTTCACTGCTGGAAAAAAACACACACACAAATAACACATACCTAATATATGTAAATCCGTCACTAAAATTGATAACTTCAATTTCATGAGTACAAAACATCTTTTCCTAGTGTGCGAAATACTGTTTTTGTGTGTACAAAATGTTTTTACGCCTATAAAACAGCAACCTTTCTTTGAACTTAACCAAAAAATAAGATAGAATCTTACAAGTTCTTACCAACCTACCCTACTTTTCGAGTAATGTTAAATAAAACGAACATTTTCCCTTTTGTCTAATCCTTACTCCAGTGGTGGAGCATTCATTTAGTACACCTCTGCCTTTCCTCCATTAGATTCTGGAACATGTAGAGTTGGCTCACAGTAATACAGGGTGACCTGCAGTGGGATTAGAGCTACAGAGTGGGACATGGGTAGTGAGGAGTGTGGGGTGGAGGAAGAGGATGGAGTGTAAAGCGGTAGTGGAGGATGGAAGGAGTTGGGTATGGCGTGGAGTAAAGGTGAAGGTGGAGTATGGAGTAAAATGCAGTTTGGTAATGGAATGGAATGAGGATGGAGGGTGGAGTTTGAAGTGCGGGTGAAGAATATATGAAGTGGGGGTGGTGGGGGTGGGGGTGGGTGGGGGGAGGTTGGAGAGGTCATGAAGTGGAGTAGGGGTGGTGGATGGAGTGGGGTATGGAGTGAAGTAGGGGATGGGTGTGTGTGGGTGTGTATGTGAAAATAGCAGATGTGACTGTATGAGGTCAAGTGTGGGCAAGCATCCAGACTTCAGTTCTCCTTTCAGTTCACTTTGGAAGACTGCTGGACTTAGTCCTGAGAATCCTGTGAGGTAGGAGACACAAGGAACCAATATTTTTCTCCTCAGCCACTAGCAACAAAGTAAGTAGCATTCTCTAGAACTATTCCTGAATTACTTGGCATATCAAGCCATTTCAGTCAGCTACACGAAAAAGTCAGTCACTGCACGGCTGCCCTTCCTCACAGGAGGAAGAGGAAATGCTACTGCTGTTGCTGCTGTTGAAGCAACCATGGGATGTTGGATGAGAAAGAGTTCACAATGCCTCAGACTTGTGAGATCACTGCACACTAGAGGTGACAAGTATGAAGTGGCAGTGAATCAAATACAACAAGTGTTACAGTAAAAAGTCACAAACACTGCAACCATGCAAAACAGCTACAACGGTTGAGTCGGGATGCAGGTAACATTCAACAGGTCAGAGATGCATGACAATAATGAAACCTAAAAGTGACAATGATTAACAATGAAGATTGACAACAGTTATTTCCACTTACTGCCAGCATTTCAGCTTAGAAACATTGCTCAAAGTAGTTGCAAATGGTTAGCAGTTTTTTTTCACACATCAATCATAATATAAGGACACATGAAGCTTTTTTTCTTTTCCAAACCAAACATGTTCTTGATTTGTCATAAAGCCCTCTTTCATGCAATGGTACAATTTAAACCTGCCAGTCCCACAAAAGGCACAAAAATTCCCTAAACCAGAGTTATTAATGTAGCAAACTGGGCCCGTATTCACAACGGCGATTTATCGGCGATTTATTTTAACTCCGATTTATCTCTAAACTCAGACGATTCCAACTGCCTGTTCCGCTCTCCCTTGGCTGGAAACCAGTATATATAGCAAAGCGCAACCTAGGATCCTCTGACGAGCGTACCTTATCTAACCGAACAAGATAACGCGGGGCTAGGGGATAAATCGAGTGTTAAAAAGAAAAATCGCCGTTGTGAATACGGGCCCTGGGCTCTAAGGGCTGATCTGGCACAATGGAAATATCCTCGTTTTCAGCATAACAGTGATCACTCTTCCCTTCTCAAGAATTCCTCTTCATTACCAAAGGAAACGGCCAGCATCTATTCTACTTACTAAGCACATCCAGAGAAGAAGCCAAACAGAAGGCAAGATATTCTTATCTAACTGCCCTGCTTAACTTCATGTGAAACTGAGTGAATTTGTCTACAGGAAAACAGAAAAGCCATAAAGTGTTGATCATTAAGCAAATGGGGGGGGGGGGGGGGGGGGGGTGAAGAATCACACTTTAAAATGCTGCTACCGCATTTCACACAGAGAAAATTGTAGCTTCTCAGTCTTTTCACCAACTTCCTGTCATCACAAAATGTTTACTCACTGGTCCACCACCAACAGACAAAGTTATCCAGAAAGTGCCTTCTGGCACAGAAGTCAGCTTAGCCTGGGGCCGAGCTGCTGAAGACAGAGGGGAAGCTGAGATCCACAAGAGGCACATCCAGCTGGCAACACCTATGAAGGGTGCACTGCTTTAAATGGCCATTTTCACTATACCTGCCACTCTTAAAACAAAAAAGGCATTCTACAGATTCCTCCTGTATTCGGCGCTTGCCAGCCCAGGAATATTTTTGAGAAAGGAAGTACTTCACCTCTCCAAAGCCACACATAACTTATTTTTCACAACACTACTACTCAGGATTTTCAGGGGAGTTCAAATCCACTCACCCGTTTGCCTGGGGTGAGTTAACATTTCCTCAGGCTAGATAAAACTGCAGGGTCACTCTCCCGAAGGACCAGTAAGATAAAATAAAATATAGCACTTTGGTGACATTTCCATCAGCTCCATAACTTGACTACAACTGTATTGTCGTCTGCAGTGCTGTCCATCATCTTCCTTGTTTTGTGATAATATGCCATGAGACTTCCTTTTCTGTAGACCCTTGGTTTGAAATGATAATGAATTAGATCTTCAATAGATGCGTTTGTGATGCATAATGCAAATAAGCTGCCACCAGAAAAACAGCAGAAACAAAGTGTTAACGAAAAGAGAGAGAGAGAGAGACAAAGAATATGAAAATGAAAAAATGAATCGTCTGAGTCAAGAGAAATGGTACTATGACTAATACAATTCAAACGGGCTGGTAAAAAAAAATCTTACGGGCTAGTAAAATTTATGTGTAACTAGCCCACCGGCTAGTAAACAATAAACTGTTGAACACCCCTGATCTTGATGTCCACATTCCCATAAAACCAGTGTACACTTCACTGCTAGACTAAAATTGATCCCCAAAATTCCTACACTGGTAATCAATCATCATGGCTTGGACACTTTCTCTGCATGATTTTCAAACGAGACCCTACTCCTGATAGTTCTCGATGATAACACGCGTGGGAAACACAACACTTAACTGCTGAACAAGAGGAAGTTCGACTGTCTAGCTTTGCACAAAAACTACATTCTTATCGACCACATCACAGGAAAATGAGAACTCAATTCCAAACAGGACAAGCATAATGAAGTACGCTTTATTTCAGGGATTCCTTCTTATTCTCCTTCACAAATAAAAAGCATATGGTTTGTCTGAATGTTTTCAACACCTTCACAAAGTCTGGCCTACAGACACCACAAAATATTTAAGATCCCCTACAACCCTATTTCACTTCATGTTGGTCTGCATCCCAGTCTTGTATGATACCTTCAGTTTACAAAGACAAGTCTGCATTGTGAGAGCTTTCCTCAACATCAACATACCAAACACTGCAATGAGACATGAAAGCATGTTCTGTTTTCAGTCCAGGTATGACAGTGGTGATAACAATGATGATGATGATGATGATGTTGATGATGATAATCTCACACCGACATCTTGGTCCCAAACTTGTAAAACTGGGATGCACATCATACATTTATAAGATTCAAAGAGTAAATCAAATGCACTTTAAAATGAAGGTGACACTTGATGAGCCACATTCAGCACAGAGTCTACATGACTGCTGACAGAAATTCAAAGCTCTTGTCAAGAAGATAAAAATCTGATGTCATTCATTCACTTCCAGACAGAATCTAACGCAGTATGTGGAGATGGCAAGGTAAAAACTTCAACAGTGCACTATGACTGTTAACATCAAGGCAACATGATGCTGTCGTGTCCCAGTGACCAGGGGCTAGGGGGTGCCTAGGCAAGGACATCTCCCCAACACCACCACCCACCAAACCCATCTTGCACCTCAATGAGTGGGGCCCTACTAATCAACACCCTCCCAGCCACCTGGCAAGGCACTGGGCAGGACAGTTCTGCATAGTCCCTGGGACAAGTCACTCTCAGGAATATCCCACAGCCACGTATTCTGAAAGACAAAAAGAATGTCCAGAGTTGAAGTGCTGTTCACAGCAAGCACAGGTCAAATAAGCTGGGCACAAAATCTGCAAAGTATTCTTGTTGATGTATGCAATATAACTATACTGTACACTCACAAAAAGCTAGGAATGGCCTGTAAAATGCTTCTTTAGGGGCATGACGCCTGTACCACTTTTCACTTCTTTTCTTATTTCCCATGTAGGGCCAATTTCAATGGCACAACATTTCAAACTGCTTGGCCAAAACATTCCTGAGAAATTGCATGTGTTCGGATACTGTTCTCAGCAAGGCATGCATCTAGCTATCTAACCCATTTCATACCGTAATTGAGGAAAAACCCAGGTCAATTTTGTTTCAGACATCCAGCTGTCTAAAGGAGACTTTTAGATAGTTACAAGAGGCATCAAAAGAGTTTCCGATTTCTGGACAAAATAGTTTTTGACCAAAGGATTTGTTTACAAATCATATTGTCATTCAGCCACTGTCAATCAACTGCTTGAGAACACCCATAATCATGAGGATAGGCTACAGTACCAGCACAATTCTATCAAGAAGAATAGTTTCGCACTCCTCAAATCTGAAAGAAAACATCCATTGATAGTTTTACGACAGCTGCCGATCTTTCGACAAAATTCATTAACACCAACTGGGAGAGTTTCAGAATCATATTATAAGGTGAAAGTGTCTTTTCAAAACACCATTAACTGACTTCTTGACTGGAATGCCCTAGTACAAAATATGGTGGAAACCACTCGATGCCCCCTCAGTTGCTGGAGCCTTTGGCTGCTGAGCTTTCAGGGCCATCTCCAGCCAAGGGTTTGACATCGAATCACATAACAAGAAGGCAAAGCCCATACTACTCACATGCTTGACCTTGACATTTGCATGACCTTGACCTTCAGGTGACCTTCAAGGTCAAACAACTACACCTAGCAATGACATCATACACTAAGAAATGCTTTTCACATTTTTCCTACCAAAAATACATGTGGCCTTGACCAAGGTCAAGGTCATCCAAGGTCACGCAACACAAAGCTGTTAATTCAAGACATAGGAAGCACAATGGCGCTTATTGGCACTTTCTACCATGAGATATGGTCACTTTTTGTGGTTCACTACCCCATTTTGGTCACATTTCTTAAGGGTCAAAGTGACCTTGACCTTGATGATATGTGACCCAATGTGTCTCATGATGAAATTATAACATGTGCCCCACATAATTATTAAGTTTGAAACAGTTATTTTTCATAGTTCAGGGTCAAGGTCACTTCAAAAGATGTATACAATCCAACTTTAAAGAGCTCCTGTGACCTTGACCTTGAAGCAAGGTCAACCAAACTGGTATCAAAAGATAGGGCTTACTTTGCCCTATATACCATATATAGGTGAGGTATCCAATCTCAAAAACTTCAGAGAAAATTGAGAAAATTTGAAAATTGGCTGTTTTTTAGACAACATTTATGGCCTTTGCAACCTTGACCTTGAAGCAAGGTCAAGTCACTATGTATGTTTTTTGAGGCCTTGTCATCATACACCATAATGCCAAATTGGGTGTTGATACTTAATAGTCTCAGAGAAAAATCCAACGTTAAAGTTTTAAACGGACGCCCGGACACCCAGACGGACGAAACGGGTGAGTACATACTCACTTTTGCTTTGCATGTGAGTCAAAAATGCTGGTTGACAGGACAGAAGAGGAACCTCAAGTTCACCCAAGGACCACCGGCAACACTAGACACTTACAAAGATCATCAAAGGGGATGGTTCGAACAATGCTGAGTGTGTCCTTCAGCATGAGGTCACGGAGAGCCCACAGAGCGTTGGAGACATTCCCATGGTAACCATGGCCTTGGGCCAGCCAGTGGGAAGGCAGGCGGTGGTCGTGGACAGGAGGCGTGTTCTCAGGAGTGGCGGACAAGGTCTTCTCCCAGTCACCCACGGAGCGGTTTTCAGGGTTCAGCCCCTCGATGTACCTATGGGTCAGTAGTGCAAAATCTGTTATTAAAAATTTCGGCATCCAAATATATTCACACCTCAAGAAATGTCTAAATCAGGTTTTAAGAAATGAAAATATGATTAAATTGGTTCTAAAAATCTATCTCTCATTTTGAGTGATCCAATTTTTTTCTGTCCAGCAAAACTGTAACTAGCATGCATGGTGTGATTTGATTAAGTTTAGTCTGATCTGATTCAATCTGGTTTGCTCAGGTCTATTACCTACCTAAGGTAAGCCTCAGAGTGGAGCAGGCGCTGGCTACGAGGGGGCACAGGAACAAAGATGGGAGAGGGGGGTCGGGTTGGCACTGGCGGTGGTGCCATTTGTTGCGCAGATCCCTGACCTGAAATGAAGACAACTCAGTGTAGGCAAAATCAATGAACCATTCTGAACAGGATCAGACCAAGAGAAATCATTCCTGACAAAAAAGTGAACAACTACTCAATTTGATAACAAGGGTGTTCAGGGTTTTAAGGTTTGGACCATTCTATAGTGATTTTTAATTTATTTTTTACATGCACCCATTACATTTCATCACCAGGGTTTTCCAAGACAGAGACAAGAGAAACCAATCTGTGATACTTATCTACAGCATCTTTTGAAATTTGCAGATCCACCACAAAACCTTCATGTTAAATTAAATAAACCCGAAAATGCTGTGGCCTATCTCTGGTCATAACTGCATCAACCAGAGTCAGACAATCAGGACAACCATTTGCATGTCCAAGCAAATGCACCACTGTCCCTGTAGATCTTGTAAAACTCATTACCAAGAGATATTGTCCACTGATCTTCTGAAATAGGTCGAGGGTCCATGTTTCCTTTCCTGAGACAACGCATTTGTGACATAAATGCTGAGCTTGATTGTTCTCCTTGTCGGTCAAGGGGACCAGCATGGCATCAGTGTTCAAAGGTCATTATGATTAAAAACTATCATAGAAACGTTTTGATTTCCTTTTTTCCCACTCCTCTCTCCAGAGGTCAAGATTGTAAAATCTATCCAGACAGTATGACACATTACCCGTGTATAAATGGTCATAACTTATTATTCAAAGGAGACGGAAAAAGGAATAATGTCCTATCACTGGCTACCCAGCTCAATGTGCATTGATGCGTTCAAATAAACTGGACCAATGATCCTAGCCTGCACAGTGAGATCACTGCCAACTCGTAATAAATCACAATGTTACAGATCTGCACACACCAAGCATATTTCACACAAATGTCAATCATGGAAAATGAGTCTGCATTCTGCCCATGTTGCTTCCACAGTGAGCATCAACAAGCAGACAGGAGAGGCCCAGTTAATTGGAAGGTCACACCAGCCAGTTAGAGGATCAGTAGCAAGGACCAGAGTAGTGTGGGAACGGTGGGCAGGAAAGGACAGTAGTTAAGGTGTAGACAGTTCTTGAATCAGGAGGCAGGTGTTAATTAGCACATCTTGGTGGGATCAGCAAAAATGCCATTGATCTGCCTGGTAGGCAAGGGTTTGTTTTGCATGTACGTGTACACACACACACACACACACACACACACACACACACACACACACACACACACACACCATTTAAATTGCAAGCAGAAACAAAAAGCATCATGTGTCACATTAGGTGTGAAATCTGTACTGCAATACATGTCACATTAGGTCAGTGTAAGCCGCATACTTTTCTACAGCAGGATGGCAAGACTGTTTAGTTCCACAGAAGCCCTCCCCGATCCCCATCAAGTCTGTCCTGTGTTGCCCACGACTGCCTCTACTCCTTTCTTCATCCAAACCAAGGAAAGTATGCAAAAAAGGACTAACACAGCCCATTTCTGCAAAATGTGTTTACACAAGCATAATCTAAATGTTCATTTAGATTAATGATGCTGTAGAAAACTTTTAGCAGTAAACCTCAGACTTTAAGCCTGTGAAGCTGCAACTCCTGGGAATGTTTGTTATCATCTTTGGAAAAACATATTTTTGTTTCTCCATTATTCTCTTTCCCTGAGAGGTTTTTGAACAAATCTAAACACAGTTTTAAGACAAATGTATGTTTTAATGAGGTGGTGGAAAAGAATGAGGGAGGGTCTTTCACAGATTTGACTGGAAAGTGCACAGTTGCTAACGCGGACAAAGTTGTGAGTGAGCATATTATTGCTCCAGTTCAATATCAAGGATATCTCCATCAGAGTAATGAAATTAGCTCATTGTTTATCAAACAGAAATTCAACTACATGTCAATAATTTAAGTGCAAATTAAAGCTACAAGTGTTGATTGTTTGATTGTTTAGTTATTTTTCTTGACAGTGTCGACTATCATTTTTATATAAACTGGAAATTTAGTTTTTGGACAAACACAGAACTTTTATATTTTCATCTTTATTTTGGCAAGAATATGTGAACAAATCGATGCATCACAGTTTTATGACCCAAGTATGTCCTTTTTTATTAGGTAGCATGAAGGCAAAGGGAAAAAGTTTGATCACCAAAGTTGGAGACAAGAACATGATAGTTATCACAGTGCTAAATCCGGGATGTCTCCGTCATCAGTAATGATATCATCTCATTATTTCAAACGCATAATTCCTCCTCAGGGGTTTAGTTCTCCCACTTGCCATTGCTGACCATCCTCTCGTGAGATGTGGATAAGAATCCACCCTTCCCGCCTCCAAATGATATTCGAAAGATGTTAATAACTAGGGAAATAGTGACGTGACTTGCTCTCATTCTAACCAGCCCATATGATTTTTTTCATGATCAATGGCCTTCATTAGCCTGCAAAGGCTGATAGGCTGTTAAACTCCATCCATGCATGCCCACGTTGACAGTCACGTTTAAAATTGATTATGATAGTGCACAGGAAATGTTTTTGATCGTCCTTGATCCTAGGTCTCATGGCACTCTTCTCTTTCTTGCAGATTTATTCTTCCGTATTTCTGTACGGTGTTTCTTCTGCTGCTAATAAGTTTCAAGACCTAGATTGGCATTAGTTTTATTCCGATTTAAATTGGTGTTTGTGTATTCACCGTGTTAACAAATGCACCGTACATGCTGGTACACCTTTGTATGATTTTTTGTTTGCCTTTTAAAAAGAAATCTTGGAGGTGTGTCATTATAAGGGAGTGTCTTGCGATCTGAGATTTATGGTTATCATGATTCATGCATGACAACTTCTGCCATGCCTGACATACACATCAACGTCAATCCAGCTTTCATACAGAGCCATTCAATTGCTGAAGTAAATATGTTTTTAAATAAAAGGACTCTCCAACAGTATTGAAGCTATGGGCTGCGAGTAAGTGGGTATTCTTTGCAGCATCAACATCAGGCAGCAACTGCTACAACACACCACGATCTACATGCACAATGTGACAACAGCATCAGTAAACTACAACTGCTAGATAAACAGCTACCACAGGCCTCTTATCATTTGTACTACATACATACTACATATAGGGTGCTTGTTTGACAGGGAAGTGATGGTTAATCTGAAAACTATAGCAAGAGTAGGTTAATAAGGGCGAAGGCATTTGGTCTCTGTCCAAGCTGTCCCAGGAAGTCCTGGTTAAATGCCGTGCACCTGGAGCTGCACAAGAAGAAAGCTTGAGAGCCAAGACCGTGGCAAGACAAAAAGGGTTAAAACAGCGGCACAGCAGCAACACCAATGTGGAGACTTCTCTGCATTCCCCTAGGCAAAAGGCAAAGGTACATTGCATATCAGCATCTTGCAGTGAGCCCCAATTCCAAGTCACAGAAAACAACAGAAACAGATGTGTCCACTGGTCACATCAATAACATAGCACATGGCAGGTGAGTCAAGTAACAGCACCCATGAGTGAGTAACAGCACCCATGATGAAAACCCCCAAAGCAGGTGGGGTGCGGTGGATTAGTCCTGGACAGAGAGTCAAAAGTGGAGACAGGGCCCAATGGGTGAGTAAGGGTTAACACAAGCAGAGGGAGATGTCGAGTCAGAGGGGTTAGCTCAGGGCTTGCAACCCTAGTCGGTACCCCAGCTCCTACCAGCCCCTAGGGGCTGCCAGGCAGGGCCCAGTGAGTACCTGCCATGGAGCCTGGAGGCATGCCCGCCTGGGGGCTGTGGAGAGGGAGGGGGTAGGGGCCAGGGTGGGGGCTGGGGGACATGCTTTGGTTGGGAGGGGGCATGCCGGGCGAGTATCCTCCGCCCATGGGCTGTCCGGCGCGAGGCGAGGCAGGGCCCTGGTACATCGAGGCAGGGATGCCTCGCTGGGGGCCCCCAAACATCCCTTGTAAAGACAGGCCAGGTAAACATCAGCCTTGACACTACACTGACACACAGACAGCAGGTAGGGCTGAGAAATGTAAGGGAAGAGACAAGACGTGTATATGCTGTGTGAAGATGGGGCAGATGATCACAAGCCTTGACAGGACGTTGACGTAGAGGAGAAAGCCAAGACAGTCATTGATGGTAGCCTTACAAAAGCAGGAATTGTCTAAATGTATCGATCAAGAATGAGATTTTTAAGGCCTTGACAAGAGGGCACTGACAGAAGGAAATCTACTCTCGCATGCATATACACAAGTCCACACACAAGCGCAAGAGTAGACATGCATGCTCTCTCTCTCTCCTCTCTCACACACACACATGCATGCACACACACACACACACACACACACACACACACACACACACACACACACACACACACAGTGCCTAAACCACAGTCATACACGAAAACTAGAGAGAGAGGATAAATGAAAACAGATGGAAGGGAAGAAAAAAAAGCAAAGTGGGAAACAGCAATTATCAGAATTAGAGCAATGACCATACAATGGACATCACTACACAGCAGACATGCCAGAACACATGGAAAGGCCAGAACACATGGAAAGGCCAGAACACATGGAAAGGCCAGAACACATGGAAAGGCCAGAACACATGGAAAGGCCAGAACACATGGAAAGGCCAGAACACATGGAAAGGCCAGAACACTTGGAAAGGCCAGAACATATGGGGAGAATACGGGGAAAGGTGATCATTACAATAAACAAGCCCTGGCAATGTCAAACCAAGCAGCCGGTCAAAAGTGGCAACATGCACACTTTTCAGTCCATAAAAACCTGATAATTTTTTCTTAAAACTGTAAAAGCATTTATCCCCCCCCCCCCCCCCCCCCAAAAAAAAGGGTAAATAAATAAATTATCACTGCAATCCAAGAGCACATTGGTATGTAAAATCAAGGCAAGCCTTACTGGAAAGAGGCATGCAAAGTGGCCTGCAGAAGGTACAGTCGGGCTGCAGCATGAATACAATGTCAGTAGGAATGGGAACGAAGTCTTCACAGATTAGAGGCTGTGGAGTCAGATGGTTTTCCACATGCAGGAAGGTTTGGATGTTAGTCATGAGGCTTCTTGAGATAAACAGGAACAGGAACTTGTCTGAATACACATGCTTGTTCATTCAATGGCAGAGCAGATCATTACTACAAGGCTTTAACCCTATGCCTGACACCAATGTTTCCCCCTATTCAATGTGGCAAAGCATTTCCTGTGACAAGACACTGGAGAGTAGTTTCATCCTGTACACAATGGATTCATGTGAGAACTCTGCCACAGGGCTGCAGCTACCATTGCAGTGTCATGCATCATCAACCAGTGACAATTCACACGTACACCCTATCATATTCAATTTTTAAATAAAATTCTGTCAGTGTGACCCAACAGCAGAAAGCAACAAAGTACTTGAAATTTCCACAACAAGGAATTGTGCAACATTTAATGAGATACAACCATCCAAGGCATGAACAACCACTGAGGTGCACAAATGAATTCTCTACAGCAAATAATTGTGAACTCAATGGAAATATGCGACAACATTTCAGGAATACCTTACACATGGATTTGAAGCCTTTAGCAAGCCTAAATTACCATTTAAGTTCTTGGATCAAGAATCCTTAAAAACTCCTTGAATACATACCAACTACACCATATCTAAAAATGGAGACCAACACTTCAGGCTTCCCAGAGAGGCTATGGGGATTGTTTGCAGGCCATGACGATTGCATGATGGCCATGACAACCAGTCGATGACCATGGCAACCAGTCGATGACCATGGCAACCAGTCGATGACCATGGCAACCAGACGATGACCATGGCAACCAGTCGATGGGATGATAAAGTGGAGCAGAGCAACATCCCCTAACATGCTGGCACACACAAATAAAGTTTCACCACCTGCTGAGTCAAGGCAGAACGAAAGCTTATTTTCAGCCATGACTGCAAATACACCATACCATCTATCTATCTTCATCTCTGTGAAGTTCCCCAATACTGGAAGGACTGGACTCATTAAGGCATGCACCAGTATACCTGGCCTTCACCTATCAATGCACCAAGACAGCAGTGCATTGGGGACCGCATCACGTGTGTTTGTCCCAATCAGTGTGGATAGTCGTGGTTCGCTATGTATGTTTTTAGGTTATTATCAAACAGTGTGTTCAAGGAACGCAGTCGATTGTTTAAGCAGCAGGGGTCTCGCTCGTGGATTTGTGTTACTGGGCGGAGAGTCGGCGGGGTGGGTGTGCGCGCTTGAGGATAGGGGAAGGGGGGTCTGGGTGGAGAGGGGGAGGGTTGGGCTGGAGAAGGGAGGGTGGTGTTCTGGATAGTGTGGGTTTTTGACGGGCAGGGTGGGCTCTGGGATTTGTTAGTAGGTGATCAGGTTAAGGTGTGTAGGGCGTGAGAGTAGGTTATAGGGGGTACTAGGAGTGTGGTCGTGCAGAGAGGGGACTGATGAGAGATGGTACGGGGAACCGGAGCGGAGGATGGACAGGCGCTGGAGGGGAACGGAAGTGAGGGAACGGGGCTCTTTCGGTAGGGGAAAGGCGGCTAGTAAATTCTATTTTGTGGGCTCAGAGGCGGTACGGGAGAGGTGGACTGCGCAGTTGTATGGGTGCGGGGTAAAAGGGGGCACTTTTTACCATGTGATATCGTTCTAGGGTTTTTTCTTGTGACTCTCTTTTGTAGTTGACTTTGATAGTTATGATTTTGAGACTGGATCTGTTTTTGAGGTTGTTCGTGGGTCTTGTATCTTTTGGTGCAGGGGCACACCTTTTAAAGAGGGGTTTCTTTTTAGGACTGTGCGCGTGGGTAGGGATTGTTACTTATCTTCCTGCTTTTTACACTTTCTATGGATTGTTTCTTTACTCCGGCGCTTTGGCTGTCTCCCTTCTCGGTGGGCCTTTTTCATCCCTTTCATTAATTTGGTAGTCTCACGGATCATCTCCACACGTACCACACCCCGGCGGGATACTGATCATTCATTACAGAACTAACTCGCAGTCTCCCTCGCCCTCTCCAGTCCCCCTCCCCCCTCCTCCAGTCTCCCTCCCCCATCTCCAGTCTCCCTCCCCATCTCCAGTCCCCCCCTCTTACTCTGCAGTCTCCCTCCCCCTCTCCAGTCCCCCTCCCCCTCTCCAGTCCCCCTCCCCCTCTCCAGTCCCCTTCCCCCTCTCCAGTCCCCCTCCTACTCTCCAGTCCCCCTCCCCCTCTCCAGCCCCCTCTCCCCCCTCTCCAGTCCCCCTCCCCCTCTCCAGCCCCCCTCCCCCTCCTTCCAGTCCCTCCCCCTCTCCAGCCCCCTTCCCCCTCTCCAGTCCCCCTCCTACTCTCCAGTCCCCCTGTCCAGTCTCCCTGTCCAGTCCCCCTCCCCCTCTCCAGTTCCCCTCCAGCCCCCCTCTCCAGTTCCCCTCCCCCTCTCCAGTCCCCCTCTCCAGTCCCCCTCTCCAGCCCCCAGCCCCTCTCCAGCCCCCTTTCCCCTCTCCAGTCCCCCTCCCCCTCTCCAGCCCCCCCTTCTTACTCTCAGGCCCCCCTCTTACTCTCCAGTCCCCCATCCCTTTTCCAGCCTCCCTCCCTCTCTCCAGTCTTCCTCCCCCTCTCCAGTCCCGCTCCCCCTCTCCAGTCCCCCTCCTACTCTCCAGCCCCCCTCCCCCTCTCCAGCCCCCCTCCCCCTCTCCAGCCCCCCTCCCCCTCTCCAGCCCCCCTCCCCCTCTCCAGCCCCCCTCCCCCTCTCCAGCCCCCCTCCCCCTCTCCCCGGACCTGCTCACCTTGCTCCTTCACTTTTGAATATATGCTATCCACTGATCTGGCCGTCCTGACTGGGCTGATGACTGACACAGTGATGGGAGTTTTTTACCTCCTCCTTCCCTGGCTGCTTTCTTGTGTTGCATTGTTTGGTCAGATTTGATCTCCTCTTGACCCTTGACCATGACTGCTGTTCTTTGCCTTCACTGTTGTCATCCCAACTGGTTTGTTCGCTGACAGTGGAAGGTGTCTCTACCCCTTGGAGCTTCCTGCAGTTCTTTGTGATGATTCACACATTGATAGGTGAAGGCCAGGTTTACTGATGCATGCCTTAATGAGTCCAGTCCTTCCAGTATTGGGGAACTTCACAGAGATGAAGATAGAGAGATGGTATGGTGTATTTGCAGTCATGGCTGAAAATAAGCTTTTCTGTCTGCCTTGACTCAGCAGGTGGTGAAACTTTATTTGTGTGTGCCAGCATGTTAGGGGATGTTGCTCTGCTCCACTTTATCATCCCATCGACTGGTTGCCATGGTCATCGTCTGGTTGCCATGGTCATCGACTGGTTGCCATGGTCATCGACTGGTTGCCATGGTCATCGACTGGTTGTCATGGCCATCATGCAATCGTCATGGCCTGCAAACAATCCTTAGTATGGTGCAAGACAGTCAATGTCAGTGCTCAAGTGTTAGCTGTACGCCTGTGTTGTCACCATGGTGGCTATGTGCCAGGTGTATCCATTTTCTCCTCTCCTCTAAGTGGCTGCCATTGAAAAAGCCCCTCATGATGTCCTGTGCAGTTCAAAGAAACTAGCAAAGATGGGAGCTTCTATGTTCCTATGGGTTTTTTTGTTTAGTTTATTGTGATATCCTTGTGTTCACCATAGCCTCTATGGGAAGCCTGAAGTGTTGGTCTCCATTTTTAGATATGGTGTAGTTGGTATGTATTCAAGGAGTTTTTAAGGATTCTTGATCCAAGAACTTAAATGGTAATTTAGGCTTGCTAAAGGCTTCAAATCCATGTGTAAGGTATTCCTGAAATGTTGTCGCATATTTCCATTGAGTTCACAATTATTTGCTGTAGAGAATTCATTTGTGCACCTCAGTGGTTGTTCATGCCTTGGATGGTTGTATCTCATTAAATGTTGCACAATTCCTTGTTGTGGAAATTTCAAGTACTTTGTTGCTTTCTGCTGTTGGGTCACACTGACAGAATTTTATTTAAAAATTGAATATGATAGGGTGTACGTGTGAATTGTCACTGGTTGATGATGCATGACACTGCAATGGTAGCTGCAGCCCTGTGGCAGAGTTCTCACATGAATCCATTGTGTACAGGATGAAACTACTCTCCAGTGTCTTGTCACAGGAAATGCTTTGCCACATTGAATAGGGGGAAACATTGGTGTCAGGCATAGGGTTAAAGCCTTGTAGTAATGATCTGCTCTGCCATTGAATGAACAGCATGTGTATTCAGACAAGTTCCTGTTCCTGTTTATCTCAAGAAGCCTCATGACTAACATCCAAGCCTTCCTGCATGTGGAAAACCATCTGACTCCACAGCCTCTAATCTGTGAAGACTTCGTTCCCATTCCTACTGACATTGTATTCATGCTGCGCAGCCCGACTGTACCTTCTGCAGGCCACTTTGCATGCCTCTTTCCAGTAAGGCTTGCCTTGATTTTACATACCAATGTGCTCTTGGATTGCAGTGATAATTTATTTATTTACCCTTTTTTTTTTGGGGGGGGGGGGGGGGGGGGGGGGGNNNGGAGGGGGACTGGAGAGGGGGAGGGGGACTGGAGATGGGGAGGGGGGCTGGAGAGGGGGAGGGGGGCTGGAGGGGGAGGGGGGCTGGAGAGGGGGAGGGGGGCTGGAGAGGAAGAGACAGGTGTCATGCACTCACCTTGCTGCATGGAGTGGGGGGGAGGGGCCATGTGTCCATTGGGCATGTTGTAGTTACCTGGGGGGACGGGGGATTGCCCCGGGAAGCCCTGGTACGGCTGATAGCCACCGTACTGGGGGGTGGCCCCATAGGTGCCCGCCCCACCAGTGTAGCTGCCTGTCACAACACAGGGGCAGGGACATGAGCATAGCAAGACCCCAAGCACTGCGCCACCAGGCAGTGCCTGCTCCAGCCCTTGCACGACTCCCTTCTTTCCTTTCCTTTTTCCCTTGAGTTCTCTCTCACTTCTCAGGCACACTAGCTATGCCAGAGCCCATGCTTGAATTTAACTGTGTGTTCTTTGATCTGAGTTTTGGTCAGTTTACCTACATTAGGTTCCCAGTAAGTGATGACACGCTTGTCAAGGCTTGTCAGTGGCATAATGTAGTCAAGGTCTATTTTAAATAGAAGTGCTCATTAAATCAAAGTGTATCTCTAACAGAGTGTGTGTGTGTGCGTGTGTGTGTGTGTGTGTGTGTGTGTGTGTGTGTGTGTGTGTGCGTGCGAACACTATTTGAGTTTGTCATATCATTGTTTTTCTTGACACAATCATAATATCCCCCTTTTTTTTTCATTGCTGAATTTTGTTTTAACAGGCCCACCTCCCATTCAATAAGCATTCCAATTCCTCTACCCTTCATGAAACAATTTAGGTGGTACCTTATTTAATAGTATCAACCAATTTCATTACAATGTAGGACATTAACACTCTGACCAGAAGATCATTACCTGCCCCCACCCCCACCCCCTACCCCCACCCCCACCCGGTGTTTACTGTGCTTTGTTCTCTTCTCTATCACAAAAAGTTCTGTTCCAATCAGCAGCGAGTTTTGGCAGTGCTTAGTGGAGGATAGCCACTACATTTTGAGGCATGAAAGACCGTCCACTTGCTGGCTTGTCTACACCACTCCACAGCAGTCACCACAGGGCTACTGCCTGCACAGCATCATTGGCACAGCGCCTGCTGTCTGCTTGATGCAGAGCATGTTTCAGTGGCCTTCCTTTTTTCTAGATGCATGTTTCTGCATGTTTCTCACTGAATGACATCAAGTTAGAGGAATACTGCTGAATGACGTCAAATTAGAGGACTACTGCTGAATGAACAAAAAAAATCAGCCTTAAATACCCCCAATACCCCCCCACCCCACTAAAACATCATAACTAGGTACTACTGCATCATAGAACCTACAGCCACAGCATTCCAAGTGGAATGCACTATGCTCTGGGTGGGAAAACAGCTTGGTGAACCCATGACTGTCAGCCACTCTGAGTAGGGCCATGTAAGACGAGGAACACTTTCCCCTGGAGCAGGCACCGTGAGCAAGCAAAAAATACCAAAAGCAAATGAAGACAAAAATCTGCAGCAGCTCTAGAAATGCAATGCAATTTAACAACGAAAGTAGTAATGTGATCATTTTTTTTTTTTAATAAGAAAAAGAAATCAATCAGTGCATGATAAATATGAACTGCCAGCACCACAAAATCCATCCACAAAACCAGCACTACAGGAGGCAGTGTGTGAAGCAGAGTATACATTGAGTTTCCAGTCAAACATGGAACATGGAAGGAAGATAAAGCAGTACATAAAGTGAAAAATAAACAGCAGGAAACCTGTACACAACGCAACAAATGAAACTAATAAGCTATTCACCCACAATATTGAAGCGTGAAACAAAGGACTACTATAATGGGTTGTTGGTGGGTTTTTTTTAAATAAAGAAGCTCATAATGATACCTCAGGTGAAACAGCTCATCAAGAAAAGAAAAGCTCCAGCCTGAGCAAATACTACAACAGATCTGGAGGAAGCTCCATGCTTTTGCCACACGACTAATGCTCCACTACATTCTAGTCTAGGCGAGCGACAGCAAATGCTCTACATGTAGTCTGGGCAATTTCCACACTGCTCTATGCTAGACTGAGAAGCGGCTCTTCTTGCACTACTGGAAGCTGAAGCAGAGGAAGCAGGAAGAGGGCCACAATACCAGCCTGGAGTTTGTTTCCTGACAGTCCCTTCCGCGACCAGCGAGTCAGCACTTTGGATCTCTTCAGACACATCTCAATGAGCATAGTACCATACCTTCTTTGGAAACTTTATCTTTCAAAGGGCTTGCCTCCATTCCTTGTGAGGATGCAGTTCCACCATCAATAGTTCATAACAGCAGACACATATTCCCACAACTTCACATTTCAACACAACCTGGATGGATCAATCCTAGTTCCAAAAAAAAGACTGCATTTCTCTTTCGACTACTCATGGGATGAAATCGATGACCAGTGAAATCAATGATGACCAAGATGACTCAAAATTCTAAGGGATGCATACTCTGATGTCCATGAAACCATAGCAAACAATCTGTAACAAGTGCCATAAGATTTATTTTAATGAATTCAGAACTACCTGCATTTTTTCATTCCACATAATATTAAGTCCACAAGAGGCACATGCTTTCTGCCTATGTTCGTCTGCCAAAATAATGTGTCAACTGGCTGTTATTCTTGAAGAAACCTAACAAGGCATAGATGCTGTGAGATGACTAATACTTGTTAGTATCTGCAGAGCTGGAAAGGTGAATACAAGGTGAAAGGTGCGAGTGTTTAGGAAGACTTCAACACTGTCTCCACACCGTCTATGGTAAATTCTGCAACTATGACTACCAGCAGTATGTGTCAGTAATCAATGCACACTACAATGTTGTGAACACAAACCCCTGCATTTTCAATTTAGGAACCCAAATAAAATTGTTCGAAGAACACTTTATGCACAGAGAAGGACCCCAAAGAAACTAAACTTCTTGTGTTTTTACAACAGAGGGAACTTCCTTTAGTCACTTTGTGTGACACTTACATGTAAACGAAACTTCTTTATAAGCAGATCTGTCCAATCAGTCAAGTTACAGTTTACACACACTTCCACGAATGCAAAACCTCAGAAAAGGAAGGAGAAGAGGAGGCAAGATGACAGGGAGCTATAACAAGATCAGTCAAGACACAAATAAGACCAAAAGAAACAATAGTTGTGGTTACAGTAACATGGGGGGAACAAGAAGAGCAAAGCCCACACGACTCACATGCTGAGAGGATGTGAAAAATGGCTGTTTTTTAGACAACATTTACGGCCCCTGCGACCTTGACCTTGAAGCAAGGTCAAGTCACTATGTATGTTTTTTGACGCCTTGTCATCATACACCATCATGCCAAATTGGGTGTTGATAGACTTAATAGTCTCCAAGAAAAATCCAACGTTAAAGTTTTTTACAGACGCCCGGACGGACGAAACGGGTGAGTACAGACTCACTTTTGCTTCGCATGTGAGTCAAAAAGGGTTGATAGGTCAGCCAGAGCTTTTTAAAAATAAATATTTTTTAAAGAAGAGGTCAGACTGAACATAAATCACAATTTCTCTTTCACTGTAAAAACATTATATTAAAACTTAAATTGTGAATTACTTAAGTGCTCATAAGGCAGGGAAGATGGGACAGCACACAATTCATTGATTACCATACATCTATTCCTTTTTTTCTGTCTGTTTTCACAATCAAATTACAAGTTTGGGGCCAGCAGAAAAAAATAGGATCAGTCGGGTTACTGTAACTGCAACTTCTTTTTTTCTCTAGGAAAAACAAAGTGGTCAGGTTCACTACGTGATGTAAAGGTCAGGCATAAGTACGGCAGGTCACAGGAAACCCAGTCAAATCTGCCTCACTCTACTGATTCAGTCTGGCAGGCAAAGGTGAGCCACATCACAACTCTTGCACTCATCCCCTGCAGCCCTAGCCCAATTACAACATCCATCTGGTGAAAACTTCCTGACGTCCAATGATTCTACTATTCATCCTTGCCATTAAGTTGTTTCAAAAAGTAGCTGAGATGCATATCCAGAATATCTGACTTTTCAAAGGGAGATGAGGATGGCAGGTCACAGAAAATGCAGAGGATGAAGAGGAAAAGGTGAGACACAGGGTCCAAAGAGTTCAGACATGTCAAAACCATGAAGTATTTCACAAAGGTAAAAAATGGGAGAAATGTTTATGATGGCATCTGAAATAAACCACACGTCTAATGGATCTTACATATGTGTGAAAGTTCATTTTTTGGTATATTGAAACATGTTTGTTTCTGTTTTTTCCATGGTTGTTTCTGTTGGGTTTTTAAAAATTCAAATAGGAAAATCAACACCATCAAAAGAAAATACATAAAACACTTGCACACAAAATTGGAAAAGTTAGAACAACTTGGCATCAGAAGTCCAAGAACCAACCAGGTGAGACAACAAAATGGGAACGTGAGAGAAGACATGACAACCACAGACAACAAACCAGACAGAGCACAAAGACAAGTAAGGTCAAAGTAGTTACCAGGAGTGTTGGGTCGTCCGCCAGGATTGGGGGACATGGCTCCATAGTCTGACCAGGGCGACTGCGACCGGTTCAGGGACTCGTTGAAGGCCTTCTCCGCCTCCTGCTGCTTGGCCTCCTGCTCTGCTGCAATCCTCTTTGCCTTCTCCTCAAAGTGGTCCTTCTCCTCCTTGCCCAGGTTGCGCCACTGCAGAGTGAAGCAGGCATCAGTTAGATCAAGCTTTCTCTCATACCAGCATGTGTTGTGTTGCCTGTCAAGCACACTTTGTCTTCACCTAAGCATGGGCCTCACCCTCTATCAAATTGCTGGCTAAACTGAAATCTGAAACTTTTCCATTAAGGCCAGACATGGCAGCTAATGTTGGACCAAGTTTGCTGTCATTTGTTTTGTATCTCTTTTTAGTCAACAAATGTATACTGATGTAGGAGCTAAAAAATGATAATGCCTGATAATATATGTCATCAGTTTCCATGGCAACGATCCAAAATGGCCGCCAAACAAAAAAAATCAAAAGCCTATAACTTCTATTCTATGAAACTGATTCCAATTTTGTTTCTTGCAATTGGTTTAATTCCTCAATGGTCACATATTTACGTTGTTTCAATGCATTTGGATGGTTATGGATTTTTATTTATTTATTTTTATAAAAAGGCCTACACAGGTGTGTGTTTTAACCGCCTGATTATGATTTATGAAGAAACTACATGGTTTAAGTCAATGAGCAAACGTAATTATCTTCAAAAATATCCAAACTAGCAGTGTGCCAAAGTAGAAGTATTTATCTTCAAAACTTACTGAGCCTTAGGGATTTGAAGACACCAAGACGCACACAAAGCACAAAACGCAGAAAAAGGGGAAGAAAGAAGGCTAAAACAACACTTACAGATTGATGGTCCCTGCTCCATGCAGACAGCAAAATCCAGTGTGATTTTTCACAAGTATACATATGCAGCACACAGAAGTAAAAATATTCCATTTGAAGTCCCATTGATGAAATATATTTCACCTAATAATATTATATACGTTATTGCTGAGAGCAACCGGCGAACTCGAAGTTCAACTCGAAGCCGATATTCGTAACACTGACTCATTGAACCCTTCAGTCTTGGCCTTTTTTACAAGTATACATATGCAGCACACAGAAGTAAAAATATTCCATTTGAAGTCACATTGATGAAATATATTTCACCTAATAATATATATATTATTGCAGAGAGCAACCGGCGAACTCGAAGCTCGAATCGAAGCCGATATTCGTAACACTGACTCATTGAACCCTTCAGTCTTGGCCTTTTTAGCAGCAGCTGCTTGCTTTGCTTGCAGGCGACGCTTTTGTTTCTGTGGACAAGGCATTCTCTTTGATTACTGTTACAATTGTGTTGAGCAATTTCGAGAAATAGCCTTGAAATATGATGAACAGTCAAAAGTCGCGTGGAACAATGCAGCCATATTGTTTACAACCGCGGTGCATTGTGGGCAGGCCGAGTGAATCGACGAGGTGTTTGCTGTGCTCTGATTGGCTAAACTTTGACCCAGACGCTAACGCTATCAATGAAATAGTAATGCGTAGCCTTATATGGAAATCTATCGCAAACATTGCCGCTCATTCAAATGCTGGTGACCAATCGCAGTGAAGTCTATTTTTGTCGACAGTGCAGGGCAACACAGCTTCGAAACGTGAGCTATCTGGTGGTACCAAACATCGCATATTTCCCAAAGCGTTGCTATGCGTTTGAGGGCTTTAAAAATGGCCATGTTTCAGAATCCTTAGCATAAATATCCAAGCCCACGCTTTTGTAATAATGTTTTAACGACTTTTGCCTTTTTTTTTACAAGATGTTATTGTTGGAGTCGATAGATTAGATGTTGAGGAAGCAAATTCTGCAAAAATCCGAAAATCACTTTTTTGGTCTAAAACAGCTGCCGTGTCTGGCCTTAACTACTTTACTCTTATCCACTGGTTACCATTCAGATACAAGAGATACAGTGGACACCAATACCAAGCAAATCAAACACAGCAACGATGCATCCAGTTCCTTGTTACCTTCTGCTCTTGCAAGCATTTGGAGCTTGTTTCTGTCTGTCCTTCTGCTGAATCCTGCCATCAGACCGAACCATCTAAAAATGAATGAGAGCACGACAGCTTGGACAGATAGCCACTGGTGTTGACAGGCTCACCTTGGTTCCGACAATGCGGCTAATGTCTCCAAAGGAGCAGTCAGGGTTCTCATTCTGGATCTGCTTGCGGATCTCTCCAGCAAAGACTATGTAGCCGCTGGGCTGTCGTCGTGCACTCTCCTTCTTGCTCTGCCACAAAAGCATGTACAGGATAGGCAATGACTTTGCACTGATTTCACAAAAATGATCTGATTGGTTTTAACTGCACACAATCATGGGTTAGACTTTCGCAGGTGGGCCACACTAGTGGACTTGTCCGAGGAGAGGGGTGCAAGAAAGACAGCAAAGATGACATAACACACAGGCTGATGGGCCACTGCATTTTTACATGGGCGTTTATGCTTGAAAATGCCCTTAAAAAAACATAATCAGAGGCTGTGGCCCATCAGCCTGTGTTACGTCATCTTCACTGTCTTTCTTGCACCCCTCTGCTTGGATGAGTCCACTAGTGTGGCCAGCTTGTGGGAGTCTAGCCCAATCCTCAAAAGAACAAGAAGGGCAAAGCCCATACGACTCACATGCTTGACCTTGACCTTTATATGACCTTGACCTTCAGGTGACCTTCAAGGTCAAGGTCAAACAACTAAACCTACCAATGACATCATACACAAAGAAATGCTTTACACATTTTTCCTACCAAAATACATGTGACCTTGACCCAAGGTCAAGGTCATCCAAGGTCATGCAACACAAAGCTGTTAATTCAAGACATAGGAAGCACAATGGTGCTTATTGGCACTTTCTACCATGAGATATAGTCACTTTTAGTGGTTCACTACCCCATTTTGGTCACATTTCATAAGGGTCAAAGTGACCTTGACCTTGATGATATGTGAACAAATGTGTCTCATGATGAAAGTATAACATGTGCCCCACATAATTATTAAGTTTGAAACAGTTATCTTCCATAGTTCAGGGTCAAGGTCACTTCAAAATAGGTATACAATCCAACTTTGAAGAGCTCCTGTGACCTTGACCTTGAAGCAAGGTCAACCAAACTGGTATCAAAAGATAGGGCTTGCTTTGACCTATATACCACTTGTAGCTAAGGTCGCCATTCTCAATAACGTGGGAGAAAATTGGGAAAATGTGAAAAATGACTGTTTTTGAGACCACATTTATGGCTCCTGTGACCTTGACCTTGAAGCAAGGTCAAGTCACTATGTATGTTTTTTGAGGCCTTGTCATCATACACCATCATGCCACATTTGGTGTTGATAGACTTAATAGTCTCCGAGAAAAATCCAACGTTTAAGTTTTTTACGGACGGACGGACGGACGCCCGGACGGACGGACGACACGGCTCAGTACATAGACTCACTTTTGCTTCGCATGTGAGTCAAAAACGGCTCTGAAGAAAATATATCATATTTAACCCTACCTTCTTTTTTTTACAGCTGCATAAAAAAAATCTGAGAATTTAGTTATGTGATGGCCAAATTCAGTCATGTAAATTCAGAAAGGTAAGCAAGTAGGTAACAAGTAATTCATGCATGATCAAATACCATATACAAGTATGTGAAATTTATGGAGATAGAGGCATCATCATTCAAGCAACACCACTGAGATTATCTTGTATATGGGTGTGTCACGCATTATAAGGCAGCTCTTTCCTTTTCCTTCTTTTTCCCTACCATGAGTAGCAGTGTACAACACAACTAGATTATCAATGAAATCAACAAAGAGTGATTGTTTTCATAAAAAATTTTGAGAGACAAAATCTACTGGATAGTCACACATCTGCTTACCAAATTATGAAATAGAAAAAGAAGAAAAAAAACACCCACAGGTCATCTCTGTTTCTTCTGCCAAAACAAGACACAAACATATTCCTGGTATTTTCAAATCACTTCATCTCAAATAGAAAACTCTAAGAAAACAGGAAAAACATTAACAGCTTCCCACAACCTCAACCAGCATGAACACCAAGGTTTCCTCTGACAGGCCAAAAGCAGCTTCAACAGGATAAGGTATGAGTCACCTTTTTCTGGGGCTTCTCTGGTTGGGGCGTGGCTGCCTCGTCGATGGAGGTGCCCAGCGAATCAGTGACAGTGTCTGCCTCAGAGATCATGGAGTCCTCGATCTCAGCACCCAGGCCCTCCTCGGAGGCCTTCAGCAGCAGCGGAGAGGGCTCCTGTCCAGAGAAAAAGAATGGGTGCCTTACAGAAACATGCACACGCCACTGTAAAAAATTCTACTCAGTGTTTCACATGAATGTGCACTCTGTTTCAAACCAAGTCACACACTAAAATGAAAAAATAAAGTACTTAGAATGTCAAACTATGTGCACATTTAATGTTTTATGCAGGCACTAAAAAACCCCAACAAAAAAAAACCCACATACACACTTCTCCAACCAAGTACTTTTTTTCCAGCACTACTTTTCCAATATTGGAAGCCGTCATTTGCTTTTTTTTACAACCCCTCACCCCCATCCCCACCTTCTCTCTCTCAATTTGTAATGGGCCAGTGACCTAAACACATTTTTTGTTCTCTCTCTCTCTCTCTCTCTCTCTCTCTCTCTCTCTCTCTCTCTCTCTCTCTCTCTCTCTCTCTCTCTCTCTGAGGCAGCTGCCAGCACTCAAGCATGCACATTTACTTGGGCACTGCCTTTTTCTTGCCTGCATTAAGAATTTGAGCAGAACTATGCCAGTCGTTGGATTTTCAGCTGCTGTTGCAGCGATACCATCTTTGTTGCTAATGTCTGACAAACTTTTGTCATGAGAAGAAAACCCCCACCTTTTGAGGAACAACCTGCTTCCGGAAGAAGTAGACTTCATCATCAGTGACTTTTGGAGAAAGGGAGTATTTCTGAAACACCAAGACAAAAATCACAATGGCTGAGCTTGCCAAAGCAAGAAAATACAATCCTCTCTTCGATACAATTCACCATCATGCTCTACATCTCCATTATCAGTAAAGATCTCTCAATATTTCAAAAGGATGAGGAACTGTAGATGGGAAATCTCTTGTTTTGACCATGTTCACGCGAATACAAAGGCACAAAACGAACACAGGCATGCATGCATGCATGCAAACACCACACACACACATACCCAAGGACATGAGCAAACACACACCCAAGGACATGAGCAAACACACACACACACACATGCATGCATGCAAACCAGCCTGTCTTGTTACAGAGAAGTCAGATCCCACATGAGAATGCAATACTTGAAACGGAAGTGCCACTCTTGAGATAGAGGCTACTTTCCTCAGGTAGCTGACCACTGAACTTTCTTCCATGATGGCTCTACATAACCTCAGACAGTTACCAAAGCTGATGCGCATGCTTTCTCTGTGCTTCCAAATCCATACCTTGAGACCTTTGCCTAGGCGTTTGATAGAGCGCTCCCCTTCGTGGTACTTGGACTCGCAGATGTAAACATCATGCTCTGGTATTTCAGTTGGACGACCTGCAATGTAATAGACATCAGAGTGCTATGACTCTAGATGATGATGGGACTACGAACTACAGTGTAAACATTAGTACATCTTTTCACCAAGATTCTTTGTACACAAGAGATGAAATAATCATGTTATCATTGTTCTCATCTGATGAAGCAAATATCCATAACTGTGCACAACAATCAGGAAAAGCCGTTGCTTGAACCACACGTTAAATCTTGTACACAGCTTGACTTTTGAGTCTTCTTACTCAGGCTATACAGATGCACTGAGAATCAAAGGGTTACTTAGTCCATAACATAAAAACAATGAGATAAATGCATACCAATAAAAAAACATCACTCACAGACATGATCTGACAATTTCACAGCTTGTTTCTCAAGGCAACTCCAGACAACACCATTCACTTCTGAATCCAGTTGTTTTGTGATGTGCGCAATAAAAACCTATTCATCTTCTCTCAGTGACACAGAGAGAGCCAGTGATGGATCTTTACAGAATACTGAGCTGTTCAAAACAACATTCAACCCAATCCCTGTCAAGTAACGAACAACAAGGCACTGTTCACAATATCTCCACTTTTCTCTTCAGACTGAACTTCAGGCTGGGAGTGAAAGCTGAGGGTGACAAGAAAAATTCTCAGTCAAGATTTGGGGAGACAAGAGGAGGAGAAAACTGTCACCTACATGCACAGTACTCCTTGATGTGGAGCACTGCACACTTGCCGATGATGCTCTGGACAGGGTTGGTGTCCTCGATGGAGCTAAGGAAAACTTCCCTCTTGTAGAAGAGCCGAGTGGGGGAGTGGGGAATCTCAGCTGGCCGCACAAACCAGGGTCCATAGAAGTAGGCATCACCCCTGAAGTAGCACGAGTTGAAGCGGCAAGGTGCCAGCGGAAGAAAAGCCGGGGGGGGGGGGGGAGGAGGACGGGACCCTCCCTTGCCTTGCCATCATCAAACAACAGCAACACATAGAGAGGTTGGACATGACAGACTGCATGAGCATGCTCATGGAGCCCATCATAAATGTATATTGTTTGTTTATCAGAACATGCATGGGATTGGTTTATAGCCCAGACAGCACTAGACTCATAGCAGTGTTACAGATCATAACTGTGGACTTCAAACTAGAACGACAATTGTAAAAAAAACTGTTACTGTACCCTCAAATTTACAATTATGTATGCACAACTTTAAAATCTTCTAATGCTTTACCTGCAAACAAATCCACAACACATCTCAGTGACTATTAAAACTACCAATTGCTGAAAATATCAAAGAACAAAATTTTTGTACATAATATCCAATCACCATCCCCCACCCACCCCCAGCCCCCCCCAAAAAAAACCTGACAGAGGACTTGCTCTGTCCATTTCTTTTACTTACTCGGGAGTGGTCCAAATCTTGTCGATGCGAGCAATGAGACTGTTGCCCTTCTCACCCCGCACATACACACTGTCACCTGTCAGAGGATTCCAGTGGGTAAAATCAAAGCAACAACACTTATACATAGATTCAATGTTCCATAGTGTGTTATTAATACGAGGGTGAATGAAATTTTAATATCTTAAAAGTTTGATAAACATTGTAACAAAACTGGATTGTTCTGTGAGTTGGCAACAGTTTTACTTTTTGTTTGGAGAGTGACCGACAGGAGGCAGGACGATGTTCAAACATCATACTGCAGCACAGCACTTGTGTTCAAATGTCTGCCCCACTTGCAACACACACCAAAAAGGAACAGCGTTCTGTCATTTGTTTTTGGAATAGGGAAGGGGTGAAACCCATCGAAATTCACTGATGAATAGTATAGTATAGCTCAGTATAGTGATGCATATCTGTCCCTACAAGTATATGAGTGGACTAGGAAGTTTCGATGTAGCTTGAGTTCACTTCCTGCTTCAAAGCACTTCAAAAGTTCTTGACGAGCGTCAACAGGTCATTTTTTCAGTCTTGCAGTCAGCTGGCGTGGCACCCATCTTGCAGACTATTAGTGGAACTGCAGAACATTATGGGCAATATGGTGTGCCGATCCATGACTCACACACAGAAGTGTGGCTATTTCATCCACTTTTACGCAGCAATTTTCCTCCATGATGGCTTCAAATGCTGCCATGTGTTCTCGTGTCACCACTTGGTGTGCCTGACCTGGTCGCAGTCTTGAGTCTGTTACTGAACTCACGCCATTTTGGATCTACCTAGTCCACTTGTACACTTGTTAGTGACAGACATGCATCACCATACCGAGCTTTCATTCATCAGTGAATTTTGATGGGTTTCACCCCTTCACCATTCAAAAACGAAATGACAGAACGCGGTTCCTCTTTGCAGCATGTTGCAAGTGGGGCAGCCATCTTGTCACTACTGCTGAGTCACAGTATGATGTTTCTACATCATGCTGCCACCTATCAATCACTCTCCAAATGAAAAGTAACAATGTTGCCAACTTACAGAACAATTGCGTGCTGTTACAAATTTGTATCACACTTAATGTTTTCATTTGACTTGTCCTCATACAAATTTGAGTATCAGACATTCATATTCTTCCAGCCACAACTATATAATGTTTGCTGTCAATTAATCTATGATAACATTGCAAAAATGAAAAACTTTTACCCCATGCAAAGTCAATAAATTGAAATAATAGTAATTATATGTTAATAAAAATAATCAAGTTTGTTACATAAGACAGAGAGAATGCAGCATACACAACACGGGAAAGAGGAATGTACAAACCCAGCTTGATGCTGCCAATGTTGGTCAGCTTCTGTTCATAGTAGGTGTTTAGATCTTCTGGGGTGGGCTCGGTGAGAACAACCTCCTGGCAGCAGACAAAGACAACAGTCAGCATGGAGCCACTGTGGGAATGATCTGGGGTAGCATCCACAACCCAAAACAATTGCACAGGCTTCGGAGACAAGGAGCCATATCAACCATTGAGCTAGAGAAAATATTTCCGCTTTAAAACAATATAGGCAACAGCTCCTCCACTGCAAAGCTTCTTTTCTTTCCCTCACTCCATTTATTTAATAAACTCCCCGATTAAAAACGGACTTGTACTGTGAAGAGATCAATTAAAATGCTGACTTGATTGACAAAAATCAAACCAGGCTGAAGACAAGATGTCTTGAGGATAAGCTGTCCAAGTATCCAGGGAAGTAGTCAAGATTGCCACGAATGGCTTTATTGGGCAGGGTCTTTACACAATACAATCAAGCAGACGTTTTTATTCCAAAAGTTCCAGACAGCATTCGCTGTCCCCAAACATTGGCTCCCACCTCTCTCCTCTTGTCGATGATACTCGTCTCCCCGTCATCCTCCTCGCAGGCTTCCCCGGGCTCTTTGTCGGCAAAGACAGAGGCCACCCTCACTGGCACAAGGGGGATGTCTCGGGGGATGATCTTTGTGTTTTCATTCACCGCCACCTGCCAGATCTGCAACACACATCAAGTGCATGCTGCAAACGGCTTTCATCTGATTCTGCAGCTGAAACTAATCTTCCTTATTCTATGGCTACAAGCAGACTGATGCTGCGCCCCTGTGCCAGGAAATGAAGAAAAGAATGACTGGAGATCAAGGAAGAAGCTGTGTGTATAATAATCTGTCAGAGACTAGCAGAAGTAAACTAAACACACAAGGGCACTCCTCATGATTTGCAACTATCTGAAGAACAAAAACTCAACGAGGCCAGCAATGAATGCTTCATTTTGAACTTTTACAAATGCGGATAAAAACCTGTCTTGCTGGATGGATTCTATGATTATCTCCCCTATTCTTAGACTGGGAGTGCAATCATGAAATGAATAATGTTGTTCTGAGAGAGAAAACATGAGATAATAAAATATGGAAAAGGTAGAAGAGGGCTCACCTTAATTTTCTTGAAGCACTTGTGTTTCTGGCTGTATCTAGATTCACACACATACACGTCTTTGTCAGGAATGGACTGAGGAAGGAATAACATCAACACTGTTACAGCCATGCAACAACAAAAAAGACTCAGTCTTCCAAACTACCTGAATATTCCAACCATTTGCTCAGCAAGTCACAATGTTACAGCACTCAAAAGTATGGGCGAGCAGAACATGTGTTGCGATAAAAGACCACAGGGCATTGGCAGGAGGTGAAAAGAGTCCAGTGTTTGATGAGGACATATTCTTATTTCATCATAAAACACTCTTTATCTCCTATCAACACCTGGTCGTCTTTTATCATCCTTGAGTCATCAGTCCAATATACACAAAATGTTTTTGATTGGGTGGACATATCCAAGGTAAACAAATGAACAAGAAAATACTGTAGATGTAGAAAGATAAACAGGATGTGGCAATATATCTTTTCTTTTCTTTTAATTATTATTTTTAACTTTTTTTGTTTTTGGTGGCAACATGGATTTTAAAACCCAAAGAGAATCATGGCTGAATTCTAGAAGAGGAGGAGCAGCATTCCATTAGCATCAGCACTCCAAGTCTGTCCAAGCACATGTAGTCCTCACCTCAGGTTTGTTCTTGAAGTACTCTTTGACAAACATGACATGACACCGGCCGATGATCTGCCCCATGGGGATGGTGGTCACCAGGTCACTCTTGAACACCTCCTGCACACAAAGAGAATGCAGGACGTAGAATGCAGGACACATTCTGAAATTCACGTGTACATTCACAGGTGAGAAAGAAGACACGTATCATCATGAGAAATGCAGATCTCTCTCTCCACACAGAATTCCTCTCCAGACTCATTCTTCACAGTCAAAGATTCCGTCATCCGAAAACACTCACAGACAGATACCATCAATCCTTTATTCCAACTGCCAAAAATATTTTTTTAATCAACTTTTCCAGAACTGCAATATGATCTGATCCTCTGGCAGTGCAATCACTTCTTTGTTCAGTTTGTATAACCTCACTGTTAGTAACTTTTGCCTCGCATAGCAAAGTTTCCGTTATACATAGCCATTTACCTAATGCCTGTGAAATGTAACTTTAATTTCTATACTTTGGATGAATAAAATAGATGTTATGTTACATCAGAATCTAGATGTGGACTGCAGTATGGCTGAATTGTAAAGACATGTCATTTACAAAATATAAATACTTCACTGGCAATGGCATGTGATGGGAATGGGCTGATGGACTTGAAGTCAAGTTCAGTTCAGTTCATTTCTTCACAATTTCAATTAGTTGTCATTGTACGAATTCTATTCCTGAAAAAATTATTCAAACCCATGCCTTAAAGGGAAGACAAATTTGATAATGTCATCCAGCACATGTGTGTACTAACCTTCCAATTTTCCTCCTTTAACTCCTTTGGGGGTGATCCGATGGTCTGGATGTATGTACTGTGTGTGTGGAGGTGTGTGTGTGTGTGTGTGTGTGTGTGTGTGTGTGTGTATGTGTGCGTGTGCGTGTGTGTAGGTGTGGGTGTGTGTATTTGCGTGTGTGTGTATGCACGTGTGTGTGTGTGATATGCTGTTTCTTTCTCCAGAGTTCTTGGACTTATATGTGCTCATTTTTGTGGACTATCGTGGTAATTGGCCAGCCAGGACATCCAAGACTATAAGAATGTCTTACGTCATAGCACACATAATTCTTTTTTATACGTCATCTTGACGCTATTTTATTCTTTGCTGAAGAAGTTACCGAAAGGCATCGAAATATTCTAAGAAGTACAAACACAGAAAGTCATCTTGTTTTTTGTTTTCTTTCTCTTTTTTGGAAGTCTTTAATTCCTTACTGTAAATTTAGCTCCCATGCTCTGCCCTCAGGTCCTTACTTGACCACTAAATTTAAAACAAGGAGTTTGCAGGAAAGATGAGAGGGAGCAGCTGGGGCTTAGAAGACTGCTAGATAATAAAAATAATCATTACAAATCATCATTATCATTTTCATCATCATCATCATCATCATCTTTATTTTTATTTTTGTTTAATAGGGAAATTCTTTTAGGCAAATTTCACCCCAGGTCACCACTACCTGGTTTGTCTTCCTTTAGCAGAGGCATTGTGGGTGAAGCACCTTGCCCAAGGATGCAACTCCAGGATCAGTGCAGCTTCGAACATGGCACCCATCAGCCGCAAGTGACTGCAGCAAACGCTCTAACCACAGCAAGGGATGGAGACAGCCAGTAATGATGACTGTATCCTAAACTTCCTGGACTTGAGCAGGGCAAAATGTCTGGGTCCTTCTTCTCATCTCCCTCAATTTTCATTATAACAAAAAGTGTTTCAGTGGCCAGAAACACTGTGTACCTTCTCAAGGAACTTGCGCGTGGCCAGGTGGAAAGTCTCATTGGGTCGGTAGAACCAGTTGCCCTGGATTAGCTGCTGCCCAGTGCTGTCCTTGACAAACTTCTCTATCAGCAGGATGTGTGCTTCCAGGCGTGGCTCCCTGAACACACACAGAGAAGGTGCAGCAACAGGTAAGAAAAGGGAGGGGAGGGGGGAAAGAGTGCAGTGCAGTCACTGAATTCATGAACAGAACAGAATGGCTCACAGTTAATGGAATAGAAAATAAATGAACATTGATGAATACAGACACTAGCATGGTGGAGCACTTTGAAAACAAAATACAGTTGAAATGGGGAGGAGTCAAATGAACCAGCTGGTGAGTGGAATGAACTTCAAGATGGAACCAAACAACAGAGAGAATGTACACTCTTCAGCACCACCTGTAAGCTACTAGACAAATCACTCCATGGAAGCAGTCTGCTCATTTACATATCAATCGTTGATCAAATCAGTCATTCGTTCATACAGCGACAAGTATTCTGCATTGGTGGGACATGATTGCATTCAATTTGGAAACATGTCTGTCATCAAAGGGGTCAGCAACGTCTAGAAACAAACTCTGCTCTCAGTCTGACCTCTTTGTGATAGCCGAAACTGAGTCTCCCTGTTGACCAGCTGCCTCTTTCCTGTGGAAGAACATCCAGATCAACAGAGAAGCCAAAGCTGCTACCTTCTTCACCACACTATTGCTACATCAGCCACTGCAGTAAAGCCTCACATTCACCAACAACAAGAATCTTTGACTTGTGTGTGTGCATGCAACACAAATGGGACAAGAGACAACGGCTTGAACTACATGCACAATGCAGTTAAGAAGCATTTTTCACTTTCAACATCATCCATCAAATCCTAGTATTTCATTACACCTTTAAGTCATTACATTCTGTTTAAAAAAGAAGAAAAAATACATTTACTCTCATCAACAGTTTTGTTTCACAAAAGCAATATGCAACTTCAGGGGAAAAATTATCACATTCCAAAGTCAGAAACAAAAATCCTGAAAGTAACATTAATGGCATTGTTTTGCCTATGGCTGGCTAAATATATATATATATATTCCTCTTTGAGCTAACTCTCCTTCAATAACAGCTGCATTTGCAACCTCATTAAACCTTGGCAAACTTAGTCTCTGTTTACATGAGACAGTTCCGTGGATTTCAAACCACTATGTTCAAGTGAAGCTTTCGCTTTGACAAGGCCAAGTTAAACAAGAAGAGCAAAGCCCATACGACTCACATGCTTGACCTTGACCTTTATATGACCTTGACCTTCAGGTGACCTTGAAGGTCACCTGAAGGTCAAGGTCAAACAAGTAAACCTACCAATGACATCATACACTAAGAAATGCTTTACACATTTTTCCTACCAAAATACATGTGACCTTGACCCAAGGTCATCCAAGGTCATGCAACACAAAGCTGTTAATTCAAGACATAGGAAGCACAATGGTGATTATTGGCACTTTCTACCACGAGATATGGTCACTTTTAGTGGTTCACTACCCCATTTTGGTCACATTTCATAAGGGTCAAAGTGACCTTGACCTTGATGATATGTGACCAAATGTGTCTCATGATGAAAGTATAACATGTGCCCCACATAATTATTAAGTTTGAAACAGTTATCTTCCATAGTTCAGGGTCAAGGTCACTTCAAAATATGTATACAATCCAACTTTAAAGAGCTCCTGTGACCTTGACCTTGAAGCAAGGTCAACCAAACTGGTATCAAAAGATAGGGCTTACTTTGCCCTATATACCACTTGTAGCTAAGGTCGCCATTCTCAATAACGTGGGAGAAAATTGGGAAAATGTGAAAAATGACTGTTTTTGAGACCACATTTATGGCTCCTGTGACCTTGACCTTGAAGCAAGGTCAAGTCACTAAGTATGTTTTTTGAGGCCTTGTCATCATACACCATCATGCCAAATTGGGTGTTGATATACTTCATAGTGTCTGAGAAAAATCCAACGTTTAAGTTTTTTACGCCCGGACGGACGGACGGACGACACGGCTGAGTACATAGACTCACTTTTGCTTCGCATGTGAGTCAAAAAGGGTTGTGGTTAACATGGCCAAAAAAGCATGGTCCACAGGTAGGCCTAAGAAAAGCAAGGGAATCTGTGACATATACCGATTTTAAAGTTTGACTAATCAGAAGTGCTTCACTTACACCAAACACCCTACATCAACAAGACTGCACACACCAATACTTTCGGCAAGATTTCTGACAGAGTGATCTCCCCTTTCAATGTGTCCTGCCTGAGTGTTTGGGCTGTGTCATGTATGCATCATCACCACATGGAAGAGGAATGAAGTTCAAAGTATGAATGACAGACTGCAAGGAATGTGTGCAAGGAGTTTTAGTGTGTTTGTTGATGGAAGAGGTGTTACTTTATGACAAATAGTTTGTTTCATTGCAGTTATATATGAACATTGTAATTAGTATTGATGTAGATCCAAGCATAAAAAAATATAATTTGTTTTTAATCCCCATACAAGAGATGGGAAAAGGATCGAAGTCTCCTTTCACTAGAGCTCTCATTTAAGGCCTGGCCATAAACTTTCCTAAGGGAATATGATGTCCACAACAAGCTGGTGTCAAGCTGATAAACACCAGTTGCATATGGCCAGCATTCTACAGCCAGCAGTGGGGTGCAAGGGCATCAACTCAGTTGTGAAAATGCACTACTAGGAAAAACCTTTGAAGACTTAGGACAGAGTAACGCATGGAGAGATTTTGGGATTAATTAACCTTTCCACCCAATGAACTCGCAATCCTCTCCCACCCTCACCCTCCAGTGCTGACTGATACTCTATTTAGGACTTGTCTGTGTGCTCAGCGGCTGTCGCTATCCTTTTCTACACATAAGAGTAAGTAATTTCATTGCAATTATCCTCTGTTGTGTGCATGATGTGTGGTTTACAGTCTGGAGAAAGCAAGCCGCTGAAGTCACAGACCTCAATAAATTGTTATACACAGCAGTGTCAGAGGACACCGACAAACTAAAGAAAGTAACCCTAAACCTTTACCTTGCCCCACAAACATGTATAGCAAAACACTGAGAGTGCTGTCTTGCTGGTGTAGGGTCTTTGCTTATGTTTGTGTACCAATTCTTTTTAACTTTGCATTTCATTGCAGTGCTTATTCAAATGTTACTATGCATGAGAAACAAGGTGAAAGTATTTTTAAAAACAGTTTTCGAGAAAACCCTGAGGAGTAAAGTTATCAGTGCACTAAGTCACATATATATGATATATTTTCCTGAAATCTACATGTGTGTTACTGTTTAAAATGTTTAGATTTTCTCTATGAATAAGGTGTTTTTTCTTGAATAAGCATGAAAAAAAATTACTATGGTTGAAATATTTCATTTTGTCATTTTTCATTCTTTACCCCTGTTTTCTCATGCACAGTCACAAATAGATTTAATTCCAGAATTTTCAAGAGACAAACCTAATTTTGGTATCATTGGAAAGTTTAAACCCTCTGTTTTAGAGTCATACAACAACTCCATTAAGTAAACAAGAAGGGCAAAGCCCATACGACTCACATGCTTGACCTTGACCTTTACATGACCTTGACCTTCAGGTGACCTTCAAGGTCAAGGCCAATCAACTACACCTAGCAATGACACCATACACTAAACTAAGAAATGCTTTACACATTTATTATACCAAAATACATGTGGCCTTGACCCAAGGTCAAGGTCATCCAAGGTCATGCAACACAAAGCTGTTATTTCAAGACATAGGAAGCACAATGGTGCTTATTGGCACTTTCTACCATGATATATGGTCACTTTTAGTGGTTCACTACCCCATTTTGGTCACATTTCCTAAGGGTCAAAGTGACCTTGACCTTGATGATATGTGACCAAATGTGTCTCTTGATGAAAGTATAGCATGTGCCCCACATAATTATTAAGTTTGAAACATTTATCTTCCATAGTTCAGGGTCAAGGTCACTTCAAAATATGTATACAATCCAACTTTGAAGAGCTCCTGTGACCTTGACCTTGAATCAAGGTATGTCAAACTGGTGTCAAAAGATAGGGCTTACTTTGCCCTATATACCATGTATAGGTGAGGTATCCAATCTCAAAAACTTCAGAGAAAATTGAGAAAATGTGAAAAATGGCTGTTTTTTAGACAACATTTATGGCCCCTGCGACCTTGACCTTGAAGCAAGGTTAAGTCACTATGTGTGTTTTTTGAGGTCTTGTCATCATACACCATCATGCCACATTTGGTGTTGATAGACTTAATCGTCTCCAAGAAAATTCCAACGTTAGTTTTCGGACGCCCGGACGCCCGGACCGTACGCCCGGATGCCCGGAACGGGTGAGTACATAGACTCACTTTTGCTTCGCATGTGAGTCAAAAACTAATGACCGGTTTGTGGCACTCAGTCACATATTGCAATTGACTGAACACATGACATTTAGCAATGCCTCAGTATGCAAATAACAAGACACATTTAATCATAAACTTCATCTTGCTGACACACCACAAATGCCTAAAAAGAAATCTTTGCAAACTGTTCGTAAGCAATCCATTAATGCAGGTTAGGTGCAATTAAGAGTCAGCCTTAGAGGGGGGAAAAGCCAAAGCAGGTAGATACGCCATGCAAGGAAGGGGGTGAAAAAATTATGGCAGGAAAAAAAAAAAATAACAGCAGGAGCTGAGAGTTGTCTCCAAAACAGCATGAGGAGAACTGATTACGTTGTAAGCATGGATCATCTGGCCCCCCCCTCCGCACACTACAAAGAAATTGAGGTGAGAGGCCAACAACCAGGCAGGCTTGCTGCTGCTACACTCAGCGAGAACTCACCTTGGCTCCACATAGACAAAGTCCCCCACAGAGTAGGACTGGTCTTGGAATCTGATGCTGTCCTCTGGCACCTCATCCTGAAACACAAATGCCTTCCCCCTGAATCATAAACCAAGGGGTGCTGCACTGACAAACGAAACTCACAGGGTGGATGATGGAAGATAATGCTGCAATGAGAGGAAACCAGAGAGAGTGTCAAACAATGACTGGAAGGATGGGTGAATGCAAATACATTCAAGCAAACTAATGTCGCCACGAAAAGATCAAACCAAATACTACAACCACTATTACTGAGTTATTCTGCTCAATACATGTGAACTAGTTTTAGGGACTTTCACCCCCAGTCGCAACTGCACAGCATTCAGTACCCAAGTCAGTCAGCAAGAGTGGCAAAACGGCCAATCAGTGAGTGACAGTGGTTAAACATGATCTCGAGCAGTCATCCTTAACGACAAAATTTGGATTATGTAACCACACAGTGCATCCCGTGTCAATTTTGAATGCACCCCTGGCTAAGCATCTCACCCAAGGATGCAATTCTAGGATCTGCGCTGCACTGAGCACTACATCTGCTAGTAATAAGGTGGGTGTCCTAGGGCACCACCTACTGGCAGGTAGATGGACAAACAACAGAGTCGAGAGAAATGTAAAACATAGAGGACAATGATGGGACACTGCAGCTGAATAATGAGTGAAATTGCAGGTCAAAAACTCAAAGAGACTATAGAAAAGCACATCAAGCATCTTGCTTGATATTTACAACTTCTATGATAATCCAATGGGTCTCACAAAGAAAACACTCAAAAGGCTGTCTCTATTTCAAAATCTGCATTGCTTAAATCTCAATGCAACAGAGTCAACCCTCCTGCCAAATGCTGGCTATAAAATCTGACATCTTCAGGGCAACACCTGACATCAACAAATAAAAGGCATTACTCACTGCAGCAGCCCCTTCCTCCATCTTGATTTCCGCTTCTCCAGCCTTCTTTTTCTCCGATCCCTCCTCTCCACCCTCCAGGGGGAGCTTCTCCCTCTTCTCGCTCTCCAGGGAACTCTGCAGCATGCGCTCTGTGTAGCTCAGGGCCGGCGTGACCAGGAGCTCTCCATTCTTGCACAGCTCATCCCGAATCTTCAGGAAGAAGGTCTGGATCTCCACTGCATCTTCGTACAGCTGCCCAAGTGTCAGGGAGAATGGAATGAGCAAATGCAACACAATGCTTGGATGGTTGACTGCAGACAGGAATCTGTTACACACACACACACACACACATATATATATATATATATATATGTATATAGTATGAAGTGAAATATTACAAAGCTAACAGTATGGCCAAGATCCAAAGTGGAATGATGACACAGATCTGATTTGGTCCCTGGATGAATATCCCGCCCATTTACATATATGAATGCATTTGCCAGCCACACATTTTTCAGAAAGAGAAGCAATGGCATTAATCATACTAGCGGTACATTTGTAGCAAGGTTTTGTCTGTTACGGTGCTGTCAGCCATGAAAACAAGTCATTAATTCCAACAAGCCACCTCCACTGCCAGTGATAAGTGGGACTTACTTGAGAGTCAATTCGGCTCTGCTTCCTGGCTCGTTCAAACACCTGGAACATGTCTTCTTGGAACTTGTCCACTCGCCGGTATCGGCCCTGCACAAAGCAAACAGGAAAAACTGCATCAATCACAACTGTGTTGAATTTAGTGTAACACAACACACTGATGGGATTTATGTAGGTAAATATTCCACGTGAAAATGCTTAAAAAGAAAAAAAAAGCATATGATTGATTTTTACCATTTCTTAAGAACCCCAGCTCGGGATTTAAGATGAATGCTACTGGAAGGGAGAGTACATACCTTGTCAAGGTTTCTCCTGATCTGGTCAAACTTCAGTGGCTTTCTGAAACCACCGTACAAATAATTATAATACTTTCAACAAAACATCAATACTCCTCTTATTCTATCAGATCTCAATCCTCTCTGTTCATCATCTCAGCAGGGGGGAAAAGTTAAATCCATTTAGCTTGCACAAATAAACCATCACAAATAAAACAACAGAACAAGTAAACTTGCAGCATAGCCATTAAGCTTTCAATTTCAAACTGTTGATTTTTATCATTTTTATGAAAAAGATTAATAAAAGTCATGTGAATAACTTTTGATTTGCACAGAAATCTGAACTATTTCCATCGCAGCAGAAAGCCTCCTGTTCATATCAACGAGAAAGAGGGCTTCAGAACAAACTTTTGATAAAAATAATGGATGGATGGATGGATGGATGGATGGATGGATGACAGACAGACAGACAGACAGACAGGCAGACAGACAGACACACATGCAGACAGACAGACAGACAGACAGACAGACACACACACACACACACACACACACACACACACACACACACACACAGACACACAGACAAACAGAGAGAGACGGACAGACAGGCAGACAGACAGACACACAGACACACAGAGAGAGACAGACAGACAGGCCGACAGACAGACACACAGACACACACACAGACAGACAGACAGACAGACAGACAGACAGACAGACAGACAGACAGACAGACACACACACACACACACACACACACACAGACACACGGACGGCAGACAGACGGACAGACAGACAGACAGACATACAGACAGACAGACAGACAGACAGACAGACAGACAGACAGACAGACAGACAGACAGACAGACAGACAGACAGACAGACAGACAGACAGAAGCTCACTCAGCATCCAGACTGTTGGAATCAGTTTCTGGCAGCTCATTGAAGGAGTCACTGAAGCATCGCCCCTCCTCATCCTGGAGAGAGAGAAAGCCACCCATTAGGCAAAAAACCTAAAATAACAGTTTGCGGTTTCAGTAATCTGACCAGTTCCAATTATTCTTGCTGAACCTAACCTTTTTTCAATCACGGAGAAAGAAAAAGGAAAAAGAGAAAGAATTTGAAGGTAAACAACAAACTGCATGCTGTCCCATCTTTCCTAAGTTATAAACCATTTTCATTCAAAGATGAATTTTCATTTATGATCAGATGAATCTACTGTATAGATGACATTTCTTACAACAAACACACTCACACATGCATACACACATATGAAAGACAGAAGCAGTCAGCAGGGTGAGAGGGTACCTGGAAGTTGTAGGTGGAGATGAACAGGTTGGTGGTGAGTTCCTGCACCAGGGCCCTCACATCAGGCACATCATTGCTGCCGTCAGAGGACAGTTCCATCTTCTTCTCCAGGCAAATCCTCTGCAGCGTCAGCGAGTCCTGCATGCAAAGTCATCATGGTCTGTAGAAAGGACTGCATCCAGCCGACATAATCTCTGTGAGCAAATCCATTTATTCATTTGTCCAACACACACACAGACACACGTCTCTCTCTCTCCCCTCAGCCAGAAAATTACATTCCACACATCAGTTTCATTTGAAAATTAAACAATTTTAAATCAGAAGAAAAAGGATAAACCCTCTTAAAAACCACAGAAAAAGGAGCAGCCAAAAGCACAGCAAAAGAGAACAGGGTGGATTGACCACTGCAAATAAGGAAAGATTCAGACAAATAATCATGAAATTCATAAGTAAAGTAACTTATCTGAATGTTATAACTTTAGACAGAAGGTCAAGAGAGCATTACATTTAGCTCCAACTACACTGCAAGTGATGCGTGGGTGCATATGAATAATGAAGATTAGTAACACTTAACAAAGGGCCTTACCTTGTAGATGAGGGAGTCGGGCTCGTTGTATTTGCAGGCATTGTCAAACATGAGGACAAAGTCTGCTACCATGTCCTCCACACTCTCATACTGACCACCGACCAGCTTCTGCTGGATGCGCTGCATATCGATTGGCCGCTTGATCACCTCATAGTAGTCTGGATACTCCTGCAAGGCAGGAAGTTTGCTCCATGAGAAACAATAAGGTCAATCCAACAGTTATCATGCACTTCTCAACTAGTTTTTCTGTGTGACACAAATTCATAACCATGCATGCACACATACACACATGTGTAAGCTCATACACACACTAGCAAGCACCACCACGTATGCATGTACACACACACACACATACACACTCACACACACACATGCACATACACTTACATACACACACACACAAATGTAAACCTTCATTTTTCTCACAACACAAAATGTACTAACTCCAACAAGCATGTCAAAGACTGCTAACAGGCAGCAGGGACATTTTGAGAGAGAAGCAGACCTACATTTTTGAGGGGCAGCTTGATGAAGGGCGTGGACAGCACACGGCCTGCCTTGTCCGTGTAGTCCCTGATGGTTTCAAACAAGTCCTGCAGCTTCTGGGCCATTGGCGACGCATTCTGCTTGGCCTTGGGTTTGCTGCAGTCATAGAGACAGTTGTTGTAGAAAGGATGTCTTTTAGACACACACACACATAATCATCCAGACAGTTGTTGTAGAAAGGATGTCTTTTACACACACACACACACACATAATCATCCAGACAGTTGTTGTAGAAAGGATGTCTTTTACACACACACACACACATAATC
>JAWQFJ010001124.1:140126-174853 GCA_034096865.1 Theodoxus fluviatilis
TGGACCGCTTCATCAATCCTTCACTGGCACCTGACAACAAACACAGTGATGGACAAATAAGACATACATGATCAGATACCAGCGCCAACTTTACTCCCTGGGGAGAATTCCAACCCGATGCTGGTCCATGACTGCATTCACGAGTTAAATGCACTACAGTGTACCATCACTGCCCTCTCAGGTATCTAGTTTTACTCCTGGGTGGGGGAGAAGCAATGCGAGTTAAAATCTTGCCTATGATGCAATTCTGGGAACTGCACAGCCTCAAATGCCACACCCACTAGCCGCAAGCGACTACAGATCAAGCACACTAACCACTTGACCATACGATCAACCATGGGGGGACTGCAATGACTCACTGTGTGGTCATGGACGGTCTTGTACAGGGTCAGCAGACGGCGCTTCAGAAGTTCCTCAGGAGTGGACTTCTTGTGGCTTTTCTTTTTCTCCCCCTCCCCAGTCCCCTGGCTCCGGCGAGGCTTGCTCTTGGCAATACTGACCTCCTCCTCCTCTCGCTCCACCTTCTACAAGAGTCATAAAGATGTCACATGAGGAAAATCAGCATGAAGCAGAGGTAACAAATGCAGCCAGTTACCTTCTATGAGTGGATGCCTTAGTTTTCCTATTCTATATATGTGACTCTCCATCGCTAAATGAGTCGGTTGAGCAGTCGAGTCATTTTGCGCAAACCGCCCACAAAGGAGGTGGGGGTTGTAGTGGTCAACTTCGAGATGTTTTTTTTTGCTTCTCTAGTCCCTTCTTCATTGTATGAGTAAGTTTCGTGTTTGAAATCAACATGTAAGAGTATGCTTTATGATGTTTTTTGGGTGTGGTGGTAAATCATTTACAAGAAAACGTCCGCAAACCGATCGTCAACACCAAGCATTTTCTCAAAGTTTCATAGCCACCACTGCAACAGATCGACGGGGGAATACCCTAGGCTGCCAACCAAATCCAAAAACCATTGCTTCATCTCTGTGGCAAATTGTATGAGTCTAGAATAAGGGTTGCTAGGGAAATAGGGGGAATAATGTATGTAAACTTAAAACGCGTTTTTTCAAAAGCGTATTTTTAGGGTGTTGATCTTTAAAGTCATGTGAAATCGTGTAGGGTAGTCATATGTTCATGATTATTCCACCATTGAGAAGCTTGTTGTGTGCTTTTTTTGAAAACATACATATATCAAAATGTTCAAAATGCAACGAGTGACTCATTTTGTGATGGAGGGTCACATCTATGTCTAAATTATCACAAACGCTAATCTAAAACACCACTGTCTCAATCTTAGAAGTTGTTTTTGTATAGTTTCATATGCAAACCTGTAAAGACAAATTCTTGTCTCATGTTCCATCAATCTTATTCATACAGCATTCTGAGGCCACCTTGTAATAATAACTAACAAAGTACTCCATGATCAAAGCTGATTTTAACCACACACACAAAATTTCACGAGACCTACCTTGCAGCTCAACAACACGCTAATGCTACTGATGACTAAACGCTTTACAGCTCTGCCCTACTTACTTATAGCCATCGAGTATGGTGCTTTGACAGTTATGAAGGAACATTTGTATGGCTCTACTAACGTACCACTGTTTGGAACTGAGAGGGAAATGCAACACTTTCAAGCAGTCTGGTCCGTGGTACTGCAGGGTTGAGCAACTGGGCATGATTCTACCACCAAAAAAAAACTTTCTGACCCTGGACTTCACACCTACATGTCCACATGCCAAAGCTCTAAAATGCAGCTACTCTCATGCTCTACACGTTATGGATACTACAGTTACTGCAACAAGAGAGGAGGGATTAATAACTCTAGTATGAAGCACTGCATTGAAAAGAGGAAGTTTCACAAGTTTCTTCAACAACTCCTCCTTTCACGCTTAGAAAAAAAAGAGATTCATATTCCATGAGGGTTGGAAGCATACAATGCAGCTTAAAAGTTTCGGTCTAAAAACGTAGAGCATGGTAGACGAGTGGAAAACCCATTTTTCTCTGTCATCAAAGCTCACGTCGTCAAACAATCCCTTTGCTATTTCATCTCACTGTATATGGACACAGGATAACATTTTTAAAATTTACTGTGATGCTTGGGGATGCCTGTGGTTGAGCTATTGGATTAGGCCACACACACAAATAATTGTGGTCAAGGTAAGGCACAAAAAAGGAAGAAAAAAACACAAAAGGTTCAGTGAGAAGACCTGATGTTATTGTATTAATTTTTATTTTTTAAGGAGGTTAGATTGAGACTGCACACACACACACACACACGTGTGTGTGTGTGTGCGGCTGTGTGTGTGTGTGTGTGTGTGTGTGTGTGTGTGTGTGTGTTTGTTTTAAATTCAGCATTGAAAAAAAGTTTTTGAGTCTGTAGGGAAAAAAAGGGTCCATTAGGTTACTGTAACCACAACTATTTTTTTTTTTTTTGGGGGGGGGGGGGGGGGGGGGGGGGGCCTTGGGATGCAACTGCATCACCACCACAGATTCCAGGTGACGAGGGGAACATCAAGTGGCAACCACTATAAATTATACAATTCACAAGACTTACCACTACCCAATTCCTTGGAATCAACAATAAATTTTGTTGTTCCCTTAACTCATGAAATTCAGTTCCCTAGACTCATCAATAAGCTATTCCCTCGACTCATCAACATTCAGTTCCCTAGATGATAGTTGAGAAGTCAGCCGAGTCCACGGCATAGGTAGTAGTGAATTAGCCTACACTGTAAAATGAGCTTGCAACATATGATTCAGTTCATAACAAGGAGACAAAGTCACAAAATGCACATCAAAAGTCACAACAGAAGTCAGTATGTCCAGTCAAGGTCAGCACAAAAGCTCTGAGTGAGGGGTTATTTCAGGTGGCAGAAAACACACTGATGCACAGGCAGAGGGCACAGGACAGCGAGGAGAAAAGCTGACTTGGTGCAGTGCCCCAATCAACGGTGGCACATAGAGACACCCCTGTTGCTTGCTCCAGGTACTCTACGCCAACACCAGAATGTCACTGAGTGCCGTGTTCAAGTGTGGCAAGCAAGCACAGAGAACAGATAACAAAACAGCAACATGGGTATCATCATTAACGTACAAAGTGTAACTCCACATCATCACAACAGATGACAAATACAAGCAACAATTTCTCTCTCTCTCTCTCTCTCTCTTTTCAAAGTAACCTGTTGGCAATCTGTCTTTATTCATCTCTACTGCCAAGGTCTAAAAGGCACTGACATTTGACAACAATCACTCTGCACAGCCTGACATGCCTCTACTCCAATGGTAGAGGAGCCATCTTTCCTCAGTCATGAATGTAAAAGTATGCAAATATGCTTCTGTGTGTGTGTGTGTGTGTGTGTGTGTGCGTGTGTGTGTGTGGTGAGAGAGAGAGAGAGAGAGAGAGATATGGACACAGACACACAGACTTACAGACACACAGACTTACAGACACACACACACACACACACACACACACACACACACACACACACACACACACACACACACACACACAGAGATTTCATTGTTCAAGTTGCGTGTGTATGCTTTTGCATGCATGCATGCATCTCCATGTATGTCATGCATATACAAATACACATGAGCATGAGTGTACGAGCGTGTGAATGTGCAGTACATTCATGAGTGTGCATTGAAGAAATGCACACATGCACACAAATATATGTTGACTTCTGTCCAATTGTATGTCACAAAATTTTGATCTTTTTTTTTCAGGTGTGTGTATCTTTTTATATAGCAACTTTCCACCCATTGGTGGGTGCTCGAACTGCATGTGTTTGGTGTCCAAGCCTCAGAAAAGGAGACAATCTTGCAGTCCTCATGGGATGGTCAAAATAGACACACTAGAATGCAAGCCCTAATGTTGACATCTTAGACAAAATCTCTTCAACCAGGTTCATCTTCATCATATGAGCAAGAGTTCTGTCATCTGAAGGTCTAGCAATCAGTGTTGTCGCACAGAGAGAATCCTGGAGAATGTTACAGAAACATCTACACACAGCAGATTTTCATCACATCCAAAACAGTACTTATGAACACTCAAACTACAACAAACAAATCAACTGCTTTCAGTTCTGATTTTCTTTCACGTTGCAAAACTTTAAATCACAGCATTCAGCAAGAATAAGTATAAACAATGAAACTGTTATGATAAAGTACTCAGTCAATTGCAAAGTCAAAAAGTCACAATCTTCTTCTTCTTTTTTTTCAATGCCAAATGAAATAAATGAAGTATTAAAAAACCCACCCTAAATTGCTACAACTCAACACCCTTTTTAAAAGAAGTGATCAATTCTGCAGAATGCTACAGACCAGCCACATGTTCAAGTATGAATGCTCATTCCATCACAAATGCAGTGAAAACATGATAATCAAATTCAGGCTCATAACAGTGTCAAAAGGCAAACCTCCATCTGTTTAATTTTTCTGACAAAACTGTGAAACTTCCATGACATTTCTCATGATGGCAAATGAAAATTCAGATGATACAAAGCCATGGATGTTTAACAAATTCTCCAGCAGCCTAGGATAGATGATCCAAATGTCTGCCTCAAACCAATTTGATTAAGTAGCAAACATTAGGCTTGTTCAGGAGATGCAGCACAGCACTGCAAGTGTTTCACTCCTGAACAGCAATTTTGGGCGTGATTCACTCAGCGCTGTGCAGCACTGTGCATCACAGATCCGAGGTGATTCACACGATTTTCAAAATGGCGTCTTTGATCCCGCACTGGCTGTCGATGCGTAAAATAACCCTCAGAAACATCATTTTGGGACTGGAACGGGCTTTATTTGCCCCAAGCGCTCTGTATGCGCAAGTAATGGCAAGTAAGGATGACACAGTAGTGGACTTTATTCTTGCAGAATACATTTAAACGTGCATAAACGATGTCTGTGGCAAAGAAAACACTTTCTTAGCGTCTAGCAACTCGACATGGGGCACAGAAGATTTACCTCTCCTTTAACAAGTGAAGCGCTGCTAAATCTGTAGGTGTTCAGGAGAGGCAAAGAGCGCTCAATTGCCAACATGGAGCGCTCATGCGCTTTGTACTCCTGAACAAGCCTATTGAACTCAATCCAGCACAGCTCAAATATGGGGCTCCAAATATTAATGTAAACCAGCCAAATACAGTCAATCGCTACACCAACTCATGCCGAGAATCCACGTTTGCCACTGGCTCACATATACAAAGGTACACACATGCGTGCACACACACACACACACATGCAAGAGCACATACACACACACACACACACACACTGGCAAGTGCACTTACACACATGTGCATGCACGCATGCACGCATACACACACACACACACACATGCGCACACACTGGCAAGTGCACGCACACATGCACGCATACACACACACACACACACACACACACACACACACACACGTGCACACTCAAAATGCATACATGGGCAAGCACACACACAAATGCATACATGGGCAGATACATGTGCAAGCACACACACACATTTACACATACATACACACAATGCATAAGTGAGTAGGTACACACACGCACACTGCACAAGTGAGTGGGCACACACACACACACACACACAGACACACATGCACTCACACATTCACACACACACAACCCCCCCTCCCTCCCCACACATACAGACACACACACATACATACACACACACACACACAACCCCCCCCCCCCCACACACACACACACCCACACCCACATACAGACTCACACACATACAGGCACACACACATACATACACACACACACAGATGCATTTTAAACACACGTGGAAGCATGGTGGCCTGCAGTTAAGAGCAGCGGAGAGCAAAGCAATGGCAGGCCGAGTCAGAGCAGAGAGATTGCGGGCCACGATAGAGGACAGGACCAAAGGACAGAGGGAGGGATGGAGAAAAGGAGGGGTATTAGTGGGGTGGATGCCTGCTGCAGGGTGGGCTGGCTGGCTGGAGGCCATGGAGACTACTTACCACTTTGGAAGGCAGGATAAATGGAGATGCTTCTTCCACAAACATCTCCTGGCAGCAGATTACAGAATATCAGTCAGGTCATGCTAGCCCTGGTTCCATTTCTGCCTCCAGTCAGACAGTGAGGCAGCCATTGTCCCTCTCTCCCCAATATATCTCTACAGTATCTGCTAGACATGCACTACTTTTATCAACAAAGGTTACCTTTTCAGCTTTACTGTCAAGATCCCCCCCAAACACTCCCCCCTCCCCCCCCCCCCCAATCCCACCCTTTTCCTTATCATGTCATATTCTAGAATTGTCCAAATTAAAAACACTATTTCAGACATGTTAAAAAACATTTTTAAAAACTTGTGTACACCTGTGAGCACTGAGTGTGCATGAAAAATGAAATATTCAACAGCTTTTACATTATCTTGCAAAAGGAGATGTACATTTAGCTCTCTCTCTTAAAGGTTAAGAGACTTCAGGTGACAAAATCAGTTTATATTTCCCAGATGACAGATTAACTAAAAATCTGCAATATATCTCAATATTTTTTCAATATGAAAATAAAAAAGGCAAAGGTGTGAAGTAAAAATCAACGAAAAGCAAAATCTACTAAGAGATAAAAATACATCTGCTGAAAAACTGCACTTCTGCACACAGCAATAAAACAAAAGCTTTCTGCGCAAACAAAAATGAGGAAGCCAAAAACAAGGTTTCAAACCATAAATAGCATACTCTGTGCTCATAAAGCATTGAATGAAAGCAAGTGAAAGACCATAAACAAACACTACAAATATCAAGTCTTTTTTTTAGAAATCAAGGAGAAGGCAACATAATTCTTGACAACCAATCAATGAACTGTAGGTTTTCAAAATAATGAGGAATGCCAAGAAAAAGAAGTCTGTACCAGCTGGTAGTATGTACTCTCCCTCTGTTCCCATTTTGATCTGCACCCCTACAAGAGTTTTTCAAAAGTTCACTTCAGACTATCTCCACAGTGATTTCTCAATCTAGGATGTTGTTCTTTGATTTTTTTAAACCCATATATGTCCATTTTCAATGATTTCAGAAAGGTTCCAGGAAATGAGACACCATCAAAATTCCTTCAGGACAGTGAATCATGTTCAACAAGAGAGCACTCGGACAGCGAAAACTTCCGCCAAGGCAGCCACAGCGGTGTAGATAATCAACATACAGCGGTGTAGACAGATCGATGATGATGTCTAGGATTTCACAATACTGACGCGATGAAACACAGCAATGATGCAGTGATTTAAATGAATTGACAACATTCATCAAATTCTGGATGACAGACAACCATGGGGTGGGCCAGGCAGCAATGGAGCAGGTGAGAGAGATGGGACTAATGCTAGAGTGACGGCCTGCCTGTGTGATTTAGGACGTTCTTCTAACGCGTGAAGTTTAGTTTATTTTCATGCTTTTAACTGTCCATGAGGGTAGGCAGCCGCAGCCAACACAACCTGTGTAATTTAGGACATCCTTGTGAAGGTTGGTTTATTTGAACACTTACAGCATTCCATGAGAGTAGGCAGCCACAGCCAACACAGCCTGTGTAATTTAGGACATCCTTGTGAAGGTTGGTTTATTTGAACACTTATAGCATTCCATGAGGGTAGGAATGCAAACCCCTGCCTAGGACCTATGGCGATAACATTTATCTTTTATGGTTCCAGGTCCAAAACTAGAAAGCAGATAACCTCCAAAACTTTATGAATCATTCCTTAGGGGAAACCCTGACCTTGCACCAAATGTAATCAGAATCTGCCGAGAACTTATTTAATTAATTTGCACACAGAATAACAAACTAACTAAACAGCTGAACAAAAACATTACCTCCTTAGCAGAGGTAACTATGTATGTATGTAAGTCATTTATGGAGCGCCTGAATTCAGCACTTCTGCCGCTCTTCGGCGCTTTACACAACAGCATACAATCCAACTCTCTACAATTTTACTGGAAGAAGCATCGTGGCTTAAATTAAACCTGCAAAACCTTTCAATGTTAGGAGAGGAAGGATTCCATCTCTCTTAAGTTGCCTCTCTATGGAAGGCCTTGCTGCTTGGGGCCCCTTGAGGCAGAACTACTGCAGTTAGGACCTGAAATCGCCGTGACCACGGGATCCGGCTGACAAGGGGGACACCAACTCAAGTGGCAGCTGGCACATGCCTTTCTTATCTTGGAACACAACTGTATGAAAGTATTCCAAATACAGGCTCTGCTTCAGGCCAGTGCAAAGGTGCAGTGAAAATCTGCAATTGTACTGGTGTACACGAGAGGTGAGCCGCCTCTGCCCAACTTTTGGGTCACCCTTAATCACATTCGGAGGAAGAAGTATGTAGATATGGAAGAAATAGGTGCAGAACACCTCTTCTGCATGCATGAACTGTCAATTTAATGGAAACCTTCATGAAGTATAAGAAGAGAAAAACAGAGACCTCTTGAACCTCATCCGTGGCCAGTACAAGTGTGACGCGACCATGGTAAAAAAGTAAAGCAGCAGACACTTCCACCAGTGTGTGTAGAGTTCACTGACCAAGGAAAACTTGACAAATTCAAGAAAGAGATGATGAAAGAGGAAGACAGTCAATGATCTCAAGGTCATGTGTCCTTCATTAAAACTTTCAAATAACAAATGTGGCAATCAATGCAAAAGAGGCTCCATGCTTCTCCAAAAAGCATGTTTCAATCTAACAAAAAGACAACAAGGAGACAGATGTACAAAAGGTTTGCAAGCACCAATTTTGTGGTCAGTGACTTTGGATCAGTAGTTTTCCCACAAATCCGGCTTCATTCAGGTCACACGATGTAGGAACACTCGGCGTGAGGCATTTGCCCAGCCCTCAATGTGAACGGCCACATATAATGACAAGAAGGATGTACAGCACAGCATTCCATGGTCCAAGTTGAAAAATGATAGGATGCAGAGCACTCATGGTTCTTTTGTGCATAATATTAAAAAACCCATAAGGGCACAAAGCAATATCACTGAAGGCCGCCAAGCTCAAGTGCATTTTTACCCATCAAACTGATGCAAGCTTTCTCATTTTTCTCGTTAACTTTGTTGGGTTTTCTTGAATCCACAAGACAGATTTGTTGCACAAAAATATGATTCAGTGATAGCTTTACATCAATCACAACCTTTCATCCTGTTACAAAAAGAATGAACCATTGTTCAAAGAGTCAACATTCCATCTGTCAATATGATGCAGATGCAAGGACTACTTGTGCAGATGTCATCATATTCCCGCTGTCAATAAGTTCCAGCTGTCGATATGTTCCAGCCATATGCTTCATCAACTTGGTGGATGATATTCACTAGCAGCACATTTCTGCCTATATTTAAAATTCCACGACATAATTTTCTCCAGTCACAAAGGAGATGTTGATAACAGTAGAAGGAGTACTTGTGCAGATGTCATCATATTCCCGCTGTCAATAAGTTCCAGCTGTCGATATGTTCCAGCCATATGCTTCATCAACTTGGTGGATGATATTCACTAGCAGCACATTTCTGCCTATATTTAAAATTCCACGACATAATTTTCTCCAGTCACAAAGGAGATGTTGATAACAGCATGAAGGGAAATCTGTATACAATGTAATCACAGTGATGAAACCAAACAGATGACAGGAGTTGCACATACTCTGATCACCATGCCAGATCTCTCTTCACACTGCATACACTCATTGTGTGGGTTCACGTGGGAAATTCCAAGTGACAGACCTGTGACAAGGTGTGCTTTTTCCAACATTCTGCAATGACATGTCAACACTGGGCTGAACCCCCATTGCACTGACACTCTCTTCCTTTGTCACCATCAAGGAGCTGTGCAGCTCTTCCTTGTACACAGGTAAACCACAGTGACAGAGTTGTGCAAGTGCTCCACAACCATGTGTGACCCGACTTCCAACACTCAGTATTGCTGCCTTTTCACAATGTGCTTGCCTAGATGCAATGCTTTTCCATCAGATCAGCCACTCAGGCGAACAAGACGGACGCGCTAAGCAAGGCAAGAGGAGCAAGAGGGAGGAAGCAGACAGCAAAATGAAGGAGAGAAACCCATCAAGCAGGGATCGTTCCTAGACTGCAGACAAGGACAGGACTGTGTTAGCACCACAGGAGCAGCATGCATCCTGGATACAAGTCTGGGGGAAGAAAGGGTAATGGCAGTTGCTGGAGGAAAGATCTGAGAATTGCATGTGAGCACAAGTGTCATACCTTGCCCTCAAACCGTTCCAGCTCCTTCTTCTTTTCGGCCATCAACTTCTGCAGGATCACAGCCCACTGCAACACAAAAAAAGAGGGGGAAAAAAAGTAAGGTTCGAACCCGCAACCTCTCACGTGTACAACAACGGATGGGGTGGCTCTCTCTCTCTCTCGAATACCATACACACATTTTTTTTAAAAAGAAGCTGCTGTGCGGATTCGAACCCATACGCGCATCCCCTACAACCAAACATGTCGCAGCGACCAAAAAATATTTGACGCGCTACTGAGTGAGCTAATCCATAAAGCTGTGAGGACCTCCAGTAAACCTGGAGGGATTAAAAAATCCTTCTTTCTCCTTCACCAATGTCCAATCTCCTCGAAATTATGTCACGTTATTCGACGTCAAAATTATCACGTCACACATGCCAAAACTTCCCTTGAGTCGGGACAGAGTTACGTCCCTTGCCTTCTTTGCAACACCAAAACGTTAAAAAAGTCACTTTCTTTTCAAACCTCGATTCTGAAAATTTGATACATTCAATCGGACCTAACTTCCAGTAAGTGTGCAAAATGTCAAGGAAATCCGTCCAGTAGTTTTTTAGATATCAGCCATTAAGTCGGGACTGACAGACAGACAGACAGACAGACAGACAGACAGACAGACAGACAGACAGACAGACAGACAGACAGACAGACAGACAGACAGACAGACAAAGCTGTGAGGACCTCCAGTAAACCTGGAGGGATAAGGCCACAACATTAAGAAACACCCATCTTTAACAAAGAATTAAAACTCTTCTCGACAGCGAGTTCTTATACAGTCCATCTAATTAGTGACATGAAATCAATTAAAACGAGTCCCACTGCCCACCAGCCAGCAAAGGCTGTGTAGAGCCTTTAAACATGAAGACTCATAAAGGGCGATAGGGCAAAATTTCACACCTCAATTTCCCTGTCACTGACAAAACACTAAAGTGTCACTTGGGCTCACAGCATCTGTGTGGAAAGATTGAAGTATTTCATGTCCAGAACTTAATAGAGTGTAAACTTCGCAAGAGAAAACAGACAAATGAAATGGGTAGGCCAGTATACACACACTTAAACACATTGTGCACAAATATACAATCACACCCATGCCATGCACACACACACACACACACACACACACACACACACACACACACACACACACACACACACACACAGCAGACCTTGTAGATAGGAGAAGACTCCCTGTTGTATCGCTTGGCATTCTCAAACACCAAGGTCATGTCAGCTGCCACTTCTGCCACACTGGTGTACTGGTTCATCTGCAGCACAAATCACAGTGGCATGCAGCCTTGGACATACCTGGAGCATAGGCTGCAGATGGATGGATGGATGGATGGATGGATGGATGGATGGATGGATGGATGGATGGATGGATGGATGGATGGATGGATGGATGGTTGGTTGGTTGGTTGGTTGGTTGGTTGGTTGGTTGGTTGGTTGGTTGGTTGGATGGATGGATGGATGAATGGATGGATGGATGATTGGATGGATGGATGGATGGATGGATGGATGGATGGATGGATGGATGGATGGATGGATGGATGGATGGATGGATGGATGGATGGATGGTTGGTTGGTTGGTTGGATGATGCTTTACAGCCAATTAGCTTTTGTAGGCTATGTAAGGCTGCTGATCAATAGAGCTGGTTAGAATAAGAGCATGTCAGGTCCTGATTTCCCTAGTTAGAGACGTGGTGGGTCAATTCCTACCCCCAGCCATAGAGAGAATAACGGTATACATGTAACTTCAAATACTTATGGATATAGCGAGGTTCAGCTAGTGTATTACTATGCCTCTTCTGATACAGGGTTCGTACAGGTTTTTAGATACAAAATTCCATGACTTTTCCATGACTTTCCATGACCTTCAACAACATTTTCCATGACCTAGCGTACTGTGATACATGACAATTTTAAAGAGAAAAGTGTATGGCGCACGACCAAACTCACGCACAATACACCCGTTGTAAAAAAATTCTAATTCTTGTTATTATTTTTACAGCAGATTGATTCAAAAACTGACAAATGCAGAAAATGTTCAAACAAGTACTCCTTAAAATGATGATACTTTTGTCCCAAATTGTCTGGTGCTTCAACGATTAACGCACGCTGAATGTGGTAATCGAGCACAAACAGGTGGAAAATTTCCGCCTATTTTCTCCTTTCAAGCGCACAATCCGGGCGCTAGACAAAAAGTAGATTCATCGTACATTAACATCGAATATAGCGTTGGAAGGGGGAAATCTTGTAGAATCCGAGGGTGTCTGTACGAAAGCGGGAGTGAGCAAATTTTAACAAGAAGGGCAAAGCCCATACGACTCACATGCTTGACCTTGACCTTTATATGACCTTGACCTTCAGGTGACCTTCAAGGTCAAGGTCAAACAACTAAACCTAGCAATGACATCATACACTAAGAAATGATTTACACATTTTTTTCCTACCAAAAAAACTTGTGACCTTGACCCAAGGTCAAGGTCATCCAAGGTCATGTAACACAAAGCTCTTAATTCAAGACATAGGAAGCACAATGGTGCTTATTGGCACTTTCTACCATGAGATATAGTCACTTTTAGTGGTTCACTACCCCATTTTGGTCACATTTCATAAGGGTCAAAGTGACCTTGACCTTGATGATATGTGACCAAATGTGTCTCATGATGAAAGTATAACATGTGCCCCACATAATTATTAAGTTTGAAACAGTTATCTTCCATAGTTCAGGGTCAAGGTCACTTCAAAATATGTATACAATCCAACTTTGAAGAGCTCCTGTGACCTTGACCTTGAAGCAAGGTCAACCAAACTGGTATCAAAAGATAGGGCTTGCTTTGACCTATATACCACTTGTAGCTAAGGTCGCCATTCTCAATAACGTGGGAGAAAATTGGGAAAATGTGAAAAATGACTGTTTTTGAGACCACATTTATGGCTCCTGTGACCTTGACCTTGAAGCAAGGTCAAGTCACTGTGTATGTTTTTTGAGGCCTTGTCATCATACACCATCATGCCACATTTGGTGTTGATAGACTTAATAGTCTCCGAGAAAAATCCAACGTTTAAGTTTTTTACGGACGCCCGGACGGACGCCCGGACGCCCGGACGCCCGGACGGACGCCCGGACGGACGGACGACACGGCTCAGTACATAGACTCACTTTTGCTTCGCATGTGAGTCAACAAAATGTCCGATGACGTTCGAACTTTCATCCATAACTCGTCTTTTGATTTTCACCGGAAGTTCAAACATACACCGAACGAAAAAGCAATCTTTCCTCTAATGAGTAGTAAAGTTTCAACTTGATCAAATGAGAAACGTCGACGGACGAGTGTTTAGAAGAGACCAACCCGAGTCGCGAAATGCAAACTCCGTCGAGCCACCGCGAGTCGGTAGTGGCGGAGGGTGGTTTGTTTACGTAATCGGCTTGTATGTTCTCAGCGGAAATAAGACAGATTAACACAAAACTACACGACACATGTTCTTGAAACCTTCTGCTTCATAAACAACTTTCATTCTTGTTTTTATTCACAATATTTTGTGGATTGTCCACAATTAGCCATGAAAGTGAAGTGGTATTGCCGAGTGCATTTTGGCTAGTACTGTAGTAGCGCAAAGATTTGATACAAATTACCATGGAATCCTACCACTAGTTTAAAAAAATTAGACAACTCAGAAAGACTTTCATCTTTCATGTAACATTGGTATTTTGTGTTATTGATATGTGCGAATCCTAGAAAAAGTGGATTCTATCGAACCGACGGCCACTTCCGGTCTGATGAAATTTCTTCGAACATCGCGTGCGGCGTCTATTTAGCACTCGCTGAAGGTCCCGAGTTCTACAATACTTTTTCCAATATGTGCAAAATATTGCAATAAATATCTTCCTATCTGATTGTTCTAGCATAAACTGAAACAAAAACCTCAATAAACTAACCAATTTCAGCTGATTTGTCCGTCAAAATCGCATCTGCGCCGTCACGCTCTTACTCGCAATGAATCATTGTGTGATTTTGACGGTCATGCTATTTACCAAAATGGCGCTAATGTCTTCGAAATGGCTTAGAAATGAGCATATATATCGTTATCCCCTTCTTGAATATGATATATTTAAGCTATTCTAATTAAACCAGAACTATATTTGACCAAATTACGTTAGAAACAGCAACATTTTGAAACAGATATGCGGTCGCCATTTCGATCCAGCGCCAAATGGTAAATAGCAAAATCGGACATGGATATCCAGCTGTTTCTTCTGAAGTTCAGCATTCAGGGACTCATCAAAGAGCAGCACCAGAGAATCAGAAGACCGGGCCTTTGCCTTGAGCATGTCTAAGAAATGTGGCCCCAGACCAAAAGTTATCAAGTACCGGGCTTTGCTTTCACTCAAGCCAAGGCAAACTTGGAGGCGATGACACTGTCGGGAAACATGCGACGGAACAGCTCGTTCATTCCTTTGGTACTGGATAATGAGAAGTGGGAGATGACCATTTTCAAAGTCCACAAAATTTCTGCTTTCAGTGTGTCCTCTGTTGTCAAGAAAGTGTCAATCCCAGTAGATCTACTGCCACTGCCAGTGGGTGCAAGCCTAGTTTCGACCGGCGTAGCAGCGCCAGCTGGAACCACCACCTTTGAAGCACTCTCTGTCTCAGCATTTTTTGCAGTTTGAACAAAATCTGATATTCGTGTTTGACGTTTGCTCTTTTCTTCTTGGTGTTTTTTAGCACGCGCCTGGTGCGCGACACCTTTCAGTTTCATGTGGCTTTTCAACGCTGCCGCTTCCATGTTGGATACAGCAGTCTTTTTCACAAAATCGGCACTTTGCCATCCCATCCACTCTTGCTCGCATGACCCACTCACGGTATTCAGGGTCTCCTGTCCAAGAGTCTTGAAAGCGACACTTTCCAGGCATGATGATAATCTGATTCTCAAAGAAACACTGCACCACAAACAATACAAGCTCTTTTCACTCTGTTCTCGCTTGAACCAACTGACCGGACCGGCGTGGAAATGAAACGAGGTCACCTAGCCAAAGAACCAATCAGGAAGCAGAAGGCACACGAGCCTTCAGAATTAACCAATGGGATGCAAGGGCACGTTTTCCTGACGTGCTCAGCGTTTAAAATTAGATTGAGAGTATCGCGCGAAGCACAGCCTAGAAAACGTATTTTTTTCTTTCTTTTTTTTTCTTTCTTAAATTCCATGACTTTCCATGACCTAAGTTGAAATTCCATGACTTTCCAGGCCTGGAAAATGAAAAATCAAATTCCATGACTTTCCAGGTTTTCCATGACCTGTACGAACCCTGTGATAAAACAGCAGCTTACACTACAAGCTGCGAATGGAACCAGAGTAAGCTGCTCTGTTGTAAAAGAGTGATTTAGTGGACACTGTCAACCACTGGTGAAGCAGGAGCTTTAGGTACAACAGGGCTTCAAGACGCTCTAGAGTTTTGACTTGAAGTCAGTTTAAGAACCCTGGAATGCTGAGTTTGAAACAAGTAAAGAGATAGATGGTATTTCACTCCATTTACTTCAAGGAGCACCATTTCCTTTCTTCTACTTTCCTCATATTAACAGAAATTAAATCACAAAACTGTAAACAATATTCTATGTAGAAATATTCATTTTTCAACCCAGGCCAAATCAAAGGAAAATTTGCATCTAAACAATCTAAATGCGGTCCCATTTCACTTTGAAGACAAAATGACATGCTTCAAATGCAAAAACACAGTACTGGTTATGGAACAGGAATGAAGTAAACAATTTCCAACTGACAGTCAAGTCACAAAGCACTTTCTTCCATTTCTAGCAAGCCAGAAGTTGCAGGGCAACATGTACAGGGCTATACACAGGTAATTAGTCTTGTCATGCATGAAGCACACTCACTTAAGGGGAGACATGGGCATGAAAATGCTCAAAATGTCATTTTCAGTGATTTTGACTTTTGACTATTTTTTAGTTGTTTCAACCCTCTGCAATGTGATTCCAATAGTCTCTCTACTTAAAACATGCTAGAAAACATGTAAAAATACAAAGGAAGAACCTTATTCCTCAGAATTTTTGTCTGCACTGTTGGAAATACATAGAAAAAAGAAAAAGCAAGTTTTCCCAAGGTTTCTTTTTTTCACATTTTCTCAAAAACTACTTTTTGTTAACTAGAAATTATGCAGAAAATATTCCGAGCATTGTAGAGATCTGTAATTTTCAGGGCGTGTTCTTTAACTCAATGACGAGGCACCGCATCATATGATGCGGTGCGTATGTAAATTTCTTGTGCGTGTTGTAAGGGGCTCTTAACCAGTCGAGGTAGTCTAGTTCTCTTATAAGATAGTAAGGAACATTGTAGATCGTCTGTGTCTCTGAATTTGAAGAGGATAAGGCACTGCCAGACTTTGTTTACACATGCGGCAAGGGGCGATTTCAACGCTAAATCACAATGGAGTCGCGGCAGGACGATGAGGATGTTGTTGAAATCGCTATGAAAGAAGCATCAGATGAGAAGGACTATGTGATCCCTTTTTCCGAAGATGAAAAAGATGCAGTTTTAGAGAAGCAGATCATATATATAGTGCACGAACTGCTGACAGAAGAGGAATCGGAATCTGATCCGTACACGCTGTCGGCTTAGAGTCGGCCTCACTCCAGTCGAACTAAATTCAGGCACGCCAGACGGTACCCATCTTTGTTGCAATACTATATTCAAAATAAAATTAACGAGAGAATGACATTGATCTACAAGGATAGAGGAGACAAAGAGCGTTCTAATGATGGCAACAGTTTTTCCATTGCTTGATTAGTATTTTTTTAGCAATTTCTGTAAAAATGCCCAGAAACATGCGCCTCCAGTCAACACGAGCTAAAAATAGTGCTGTCTTCAATGAGCTAACCCAATCTGTGTCAGGCCATTGTTCCCCAAATGTCACAGCTTTTTTGCTGTAAATGGGTAGGTCTCAATATAATGCAATGATACCACACAAAAAATAAAGAAAGACCCAACAAACTATATATATTCTGAAAGCTCTGATAATGATAAATTTATTTATGCACTTGGTTTTGACAAACATGCATTGTGATCCCCAAAAAAAGAAGATAATGCAACATGCTGATTTCTGTTTTTTTATTTTTCAAGTATATCCTCACCCATGCTAACTAATAAGTGATATGATGATCAAAATTATTTTCAAAAGGTCATAATAATATATTTCTAGCTGACATAAGAAAAAAATTTGTCTCAGTTTACTCCTACCCATGAATGTGGCAGGTGATCTGACTAGACATACATTTACAAACTAAACTATGCTCTCTGCTCACCTCACGTCCAACCAACTGTTTAACCCCCTACAGTCTGCATATCGGCCTGGACACAGTACAGAAACAGCTTTAGTGAAAATTGTAAATGACCTTCTACGTGCTCTAGACAGAGGAGAAGTCTCTAATCTGGCGCTGCTCGATTTATCGGCAGCATTTGACACAATAGATCATGCTATTCTCATCAGCCGTCTTGAATTTGTGTTTGGCGTTAGCAGCTCTGCCTTGAACTGGTTTTCGTCGTACTTGTCCAACCGTACTCAGACTGTATCCATCAACAATAACACTTCTGATCCTACTCTGCTGCGCTATGGCGTGCCCCAAGGGTCGGTCTTAGGACCAGTTCTATTTGTTCTGTACACCACTCCTCTCGCAGATATCATGACTGCCCATTCGGTTCTTCATCATTCTTATGCAGATGATACGCAGGCGCAAAAGTCGGGTGATCCCAAGTGTTTCGACATTCTTATGCACTCAATGCAAGCGTGTGTCCTTGACGTGAAGTCATGGATGACATTCAATAAGCTGAAATTAAATGATGAGAAGACCGAGGCAATGGTTGCCTCTTCACCACGCATGTCTACCTCTGTCCAGCTCCCAGAGTCCATCACCATCGGCAATGCTACTGTCCCCTTTTCTAACACAGTGAAAAATCTAGGCGTTACGTTAGATTCCCACCTCACTATGCATGCACAGGTTCAGACCATCATTCGTTCTATGAACTTTGAGCTCCGTCGCATCGGTTCAATCCGTCACTATCTCTCTGAGCAAGCGGCAAAGACCCTTGTCTCAGCGTTCATTCTATCCAAGCTAGATTATTGTAATGCTTTGCTTTATGGCTGTCCCGAGTATCTCATTGACAGGTTACAAAAACTGCAGAACAACGCCGCTCGCCTGATCTGTAAAGTCCGCAAATCTGAGCATATCACCCCCTACCTTCAGAAACTACACTGGCTCCGTGTTGAGGACCGTATCACTTACAAAATTGCATGCTTAACTTTCAACGCATTCACACAGACAGGACCCGCATACCTCACAGCCCTCATAGACACTTACACGCCACGCAGAACACTTCGCTCTTCAGCAAACACCACCACCCTCGTCCCTCGTAAAATGAAATCATCTTTTGGTGACCGCTCTTTCTTTGCCTCCGCTCCTCTCGTCTGGAACTCTCTCCCTGCTAATCTTCGTCTGTATCCCTCTTCCGAGTCTGACTCTTTCCGCGCTGATCTAAAGACACACCTGTTCTCTCTTGCATACACATCTGCCAAATAGCCCCCCCCCCCCCCCCCTCCCTCCCTGACCCCACCCGCTCAACTTCACAGCTCCCCGTACATATTCTCGTAATTGTATTTTGTAAATATTTTGTTTTGATTCACTTATCTCGTTTGTGTTTGCTTGCTTGTTTGTTCTCTTTATTTGCTTATTTCATTCTTGTTTAGATTGTCGATTGGTTGTCTGCTTGCTTGTTTATTTATTGTGTTGGTATGCCTGCTTGATTGTGTTGGATTATTTAGCCTGCTTGTTTGTTTATTTATTTTATTTTTTTTTCTTTTGTTGTTGCTTGCTTCAACAGTGTTTGATTATTCTGCCTGCTCGCTTGTTAATGTTATGTGTTTGTATGCTTGCTCTGATTGTATGTGATTTTGCTGCTAGTGTTGATTGCCTACGTGATTTGCTTGTATCTGATTGTCTGCTTGTGATGTGTGAACGAGATTGTAAAGCGCTTAGAGCTCACTTGAGAATTAGCGCTATATAAATACCCATTATTATTATTAGAAATAAATCACTTATTATTTGAATAAAAATTTTTAAAACTTCTATATAAGCATATTTTTACATGCCATATCAAAGAAAACACATGAAAAAACATCCTCATAAGAAAGAATACCTTTTATACAACATAATCAACAACACGCCTCTGTGAGGTGCTGCTGGCACCCGCACTTGATTCATCGTCCCACTCGGAATTTGCATCACTGTCATCTGAGCTCTGCATTTCGGCTGCATCGAAGTCAGAGTCGAAATTCTCATCTTCCACATCAACATCACTCTCATTTTCTTCACTTATATCTCTTGCTAGAACTTGAAATATGCCAGATCGCTGTCAAAACTGGATACCCTCGCCTGACGGTCCCGTTGCTCCGCCATCTTTGTTTACAAAATTCACGATCTTGTCGCTCAAGAATTCATTGCTTCACCACGCGAGGCTGAACGCACAGATAGCCGAGAACTCATAGCAGGGCCATCTGCTAAAGCTAACACGTGCTCGGGTCACAAGCCTGTTCACAGCCATTCCCCTGATTGCAAATACCTCTCCGCTTCTTCAAGGAGTACCTCGATTGCAATGTAAACACGTGTCTACTTTGACTCAATATGACTAAAAACTGTCTAAAACGATGTGTAAAATAGTTTTTGCGTCTAAAGCAATGCCATTTTACTTTTAAGTGCTCGTTTACATCAATTGACGTATATTTCTTTAGTTGTATTAACAGTATCGCATTTCCGCACACTCGATGTAGATCTGTGATGGATGGATGTCACGCTCATGTTGACTGACAATGGTGTGAACAGAAAAAACTAAATAAAAATAGGTTGTTCCTTGGAAAATTCTGACTTAGGGTTTCATTAGTTCTACCAAGGTGAAATAAATTACAGTAACTCATACTAACGCATCAGATGTGCAGTATCAGAGATATGATACTATAAACCGGGCCGACATTTTGGCCCTAGCATTCTGGCAGCAGCGCTTTGGGCCGAAATTTTGGCCCTGTGACACTTGGTGGGTTAAAAATGTAGCAACATAGGTTTGCGATATTAGCCCCTAGTTTAGCAGCTATACTAAAAAAAAATCTTTTCAAGAAGTAAATTCTTGAGAGTAAATACAATAAGTAAATATCTTTTCCAAAAGTATTTGGAATTTTCCCAAAAGGATGTGATAAGATTTAGATATTGAAATTACAAATGTAAGGAAATAATTTTACTTTTGCTGTACATAGATTTTGAGCTGTACATTTTTTTTAAAGAACAAGAAGGGCAAAGCCCATACGACTCACATGCTTGACCTTGACCTTTATATGACCTTGACCTTCAGGTGACCTTCAAGGTAAAGGTCAAACAACTAAACCTACCAATGACATCATACACTAAGAAATGCTTTACCGTAAAAGTTGGCCTATAAGCCGCTACTTTTTTTTCATAAACGGACCCCTGCGGCTTATCAGCTGGTGCGGCTAATGTATGACTTTTTTCTGCATCGCCAGAGTCAGCGATGTGTTTTTGGGTTTGACCTAGTTTCCGGCAGTGTGAGTCAAAAATACCTTCTCTGATACCCATGTCTCCCCTTAACTCTCTTCCATTCATCCAAATTTAATTTGTTCCACATGGAACAACTAAAAAATAAACTTTGCATTGTTTTAATATTTTTCAATTTCACATAGAAAATTAATAGTTACATAGGTAAAAGGTACCTGTGCATGTCTAATTTTTAAAAAGGTTTTCATAGGACATTTCCAACAGTAACCTGCATGCTTGGCAAGAAAATGAAAAAAGAAAAAAATTAGAGAATGAAAGCAGTTTATACACAGCCCTCAGGTTGCCCACAGCTGGTGTTCTACTCACCCTGATTTTCTTCCTGATGTTGTAGAGGGACATGGGCTTCTTTATTTCATCATAGTAGTCAGGGTATGTCCTGCCAAAGCAGAAAGCAATGAATAAATATACATCACAATCCAGCATCCTTTCCAGAAAGAAACATGACTAATTTTTATCAGACCATTCCCTAAAAGCCTTCCCCACCTGTCGTTCCATAAAGAGAAGTACACAATTCTGATGCACTAAACAATGAGATCCCCAGTGGCAGGAAAATCATTGAAATACAACTCCTAAAATGCAGGCAAATGCCTTACAAGCTGACACCTAGTCAAATCTTAGGATTTCAAGCACACTAACTATAAGGACCATCAACACTGACCTGCGGCTGGGGAGTCGGAGGAAGGGATCAGCTAGGACTTCACCATGAGGGCCACGGAACTCAATGATGCAGCTGTACAGAGCCCACTGGGGTGTCTGCTCCTCAGTCATGGTGACTTCTCCTTCAGACTCTCCTTCCTCCGTCACCGTCATCTCTTCTTCGTCCGACTGGTACTGGAGAGCAGCACACACGGCTGACAGCCTTTGTACATTGCTGCGTTCTCGAGTCCTGCACACACATACACATAGTCTGACCTGACTGTTTCACATCCATGTGATAGAACAGACCAGCCTTTAAAAGAAAGGAGAAGGTGAGAGCATAAGTGACAGAAAGAGCTGAGGATGGAAGTTAGCAAAGGAAGAGCGGGACAGAAACTGGAAGACAAATGGGGAGGGAGGGAGGGAGGGAGGGAGGGAGGGAGGGAGGGAGGGAGGGAGGGAGGGAGGGAGGGAGGGAGGGAGGGAGGGAGGGAGGGAGGGAGGGAGGGAGGGAGGGAGTTTTACTGCCTATCAGCTGTTATAGGCTATGCAAGGCCATAAAGAAAATCACAAAAACAGTTTAGAGTAAGCGCAAATCATCACGATGTCCCTATTTATTCACCTCTTACGAATCGCAGAGGTCAATTCTTAACACCCCAACCCACAGGGGGAAGATGCCGAGGGCAGCAGAGAGGGCGGCAGATAAGCAGTGCTGCGTTGCATAGATGTGAGGTCTTGTGAGGAATAGGTCGGTGTCAGCATGTGTCTATATTTTACTGTCTTTACATGTGTTTTCATTATGTTGACACTAGCCTATTCCTAGCAAGATCTTGCAAGGTCACTAGTGTAAGCAACGCGCCCTAGGAGAAACAGGAGTTGAGCAGAATGGAGGTGAAGTGCAATGGCTATTCAGAAAGAACAAGTACAAAAAAGTACAAGCAAGGCTAAAATTGGTAAAACATCAAGAACAGGAGCAGGAGAAGCACATGGTAGACTGGGATGAGATTGAAGAAGGACATATAAAGGAAGGATGGATGGATGGATGGATGGATGGATGGATGGATGGATGGATGGATGGATGGATGGATGGATGGATGGATGGATGGATGGATGGATAGGGTTTAAGGGCCTATCAGCCTTGTAGGCTATATAAGGTCACAAAGTTATTTAAAAAAACACTTCACTTTTATCAATGTATGAAAAACGCTTCGCAACAGTGGATTCCAGTACAATTTACTTAACTGTCCATTTTTCAGAGTACTCTGAACAAACTTAGAGGTAGATACAAGTTTCACAGCCAATCATTTCATGTGGGCTATGTATTGCTTCCGATCACGAAAAATCACAGGATGGATGGGTGGATGGTGTATTACGGCCCATCAGCCTGTGGAGGCTATGCAAGGCCATCAAGCACGAACATTATTAGAATAGTTTGGAGTAAGCGCAAATTAAGTCACGATGTCTCTAGAACATGTGAAGGAGGAGAAGACGTGGACGAGATGTACAAAGAAAAAAGAATACAGAACGTTGAAAAGTTGAAAGAAAACATGAATCAGAATCAGATGAGTCAGAAGACAGCAAAGTCCCGACAGCAAAGAGCAATATCAAAAGCAACAACTGACAACATTGACTTCATCATCAACAAAGTGGCCTTACCTGATTCTTTCGCTGCTCTTCAGAACACCAGTCTTCTTGTACTCCAGTTCCTGCCTCTTTGTGGCAACTATCTTCTTCAAAGCACAGGCATCCTGCAAAGAGAATACTTCCATGCATATTCCCAGACCTAAAAATCTTTCCCTTCAAAACAGCCATTTACGCAGCAACAATGAATTATGATAGTCAGATCTCTGAAGTTGAATGAAACTCAAGTCAAAACAGAGAAAATAATAAAACAGACTTTTGCTCAGACACAAATATCAACATGTACAGGGTCCAACACAAGCAACTGCCCAGGGCAACCAAACATTCTCTTCAGGCAAGAAAATGTTAATCTAGACTTGCCCCAACAGGCTACCAAATTTTCCTGTTTTATTTTAGAAATGATGAAGCATACAAATTTCAACAGCTTGAACATCGAGTCGACTCACAATGACACAGGTGTGCAAGAAACCTCTGAACCACCTGTTTAGTCTGCGTGACTCTCGTGATGATACTGTATACATTGTCAATGCTAAACACACTGTTAAAGTAAGAGACACTGATATTTATTTGACTAGTGCAATTACAACAGTGACGCTTACATTTTTCAGGCTAGTGGATTGTGGTCTCATGCAAGTGAATTATCAGGCAAGCAGTTTTGAGAAGTTGTGTCAGACCCTGGTGTGTAAGGCAACTCTCATTGCAAACTTGGATCTCTGTTCTGGAAAATATGGACACATCATTGGGTGCCTTGCTCTTGATATATAAATTCTGAAAGTTCTTTCTCAGATCAAGTCATGCTTAAAAATGAATGAATGAATGAATGAATGAATGAATGAATGAATGAATGAATGAATGAATGAATGAATGAATGAATGAATGAATGAATGAACAAACAAACAAACAAAAATGTTTAAAACGAGTCATGAGAGAGGTTTTCACAAATCACTTGCAGCTTTATAAAAGGACAATGAAAATGTTTCATACTGTATTCCACTGCACGTATTTCTAATAATTCTGGAAGTTGGCACAATTTCATCACTGTAAATGCTAAAAGAACACATTGTTACAGAGAAAGAAAATTACTATTGCACTTAAAGCCAAAATGATTTTGCTAAGTTTTATTAGACATGTGATTATAAACCATCTCAGCCTGGCCATCAAAAAAGAAAGAAAAAAATAATAGGGTGGGGGGTGGGGGGTGGGGATTGGGGTGCGGGGTGGGTGTGGGGAGTGGGGATTGGGGTGCGGGGGGGGGGGGGAAGTGGGGGTGGGGAGTGGGGGTGGGGAGTGGGGGTCGATAGAGGGAGTGAGGAGTGGGGAGTGGGAGGTGGGGGGTGAGGAGTGGGGGTTGGGTGTGTGGGTGTGATTTGACTTCAACAAGAGTGAACAAATTTGACATTCATCATGGCAAAATTGTTTTTCGCACCTAAAATTAACCAAAGATCATAGTAACTGAGAAAATATCAAAACACCACTTCCACCCTGTCTTGTGAATTCAAGATACTACAATGCAACTCCCAAGAAGATAAAAGCTATGCCTATTCTACCTAAGAGCATGTCAGACAGCAGTAATCTAAGCTCTGATGTGTGTGTATATATAAAAAATCCACACATTTGGAAAAGAAATACAGCAAACCCATACACTTTTGAATTTCAAAGGAACAATTACCCTAAAAATCTGGGACTTGGGTTCATTGAAGGTTTTGGCATTTTTAATCATGGTGTTTAGATCCTTTTCCAGCTCATCCAGGGTCCTGTAAATGTTGTCCTGGATTTTCTGGGCAATGGTCTTCAGATCGATTGGTTCCTTGACGACTGTGTAGTACTCGGGGTATTTCTGAAAAGACATGCAAAAGACCAGTTGAGTCATTTTCTGCTGCACCTTTGCCCTCCTAAAAATACATATTTTCACTTCCTGATGTAAGTACACATTGTTCAAGCATGTCCAAGCATGAACATGTAGATGAGCAGGTTAGGAGGACGCTGCCAATAATGTGACACAGTATTGCAACCAAAGGAAACTATAGATGAGCAGGTTAGGAGGACGCTGCCAATAATGTGACACAGTATTGCAACCAAAGGAAACTATATGGAAAAAAGAACCTAGCTAAAATAGTCATGAAATTTAAGTGTATGTAATGCACTTCCTCAGATCCGACAAGGGTAAAAGGTAAGGGTAAAGGCGCCTGCTTTAACACAGCAATTTTTCTACCTACTGATGAATGTTGTAACCATACACTTTTACTGCCTTGTCATCAATCTACTCTTATACTCCTTTCATTCAGTCTGTTGATATTTGATGGCGAGTGGCACGTGCGTCGAGAAGTCGCGTCTCGGCTCTGATACATTCCTGACCAAAAAGCAACGCCATGCCAGTTGCCGGTTTTCCAGCAGCTGTTGAAGCGTCATTGTTGTCCCTGTTAGCCACCGAGGAAATGTGGTCGTGGAAAATTTCCGGCGAACCTGGCAGGACTGTAGTTATCCTGAGATTCAGGCAACGGGATGGTCAGCCATTGCTCTTCAGCCCAGCAGCAACAGAGGAGCGTGGAAGCGAAAACCACCATCCCAGCAGCGGAGAGACCGCAGACAGGCAGAGAAGTTTGGAACTTTTGGTGAGCCCCATTCTTCTCATGATGTTCCTTTTGAAAATGACGAATTTTCTAGTGTCATTGCTTTTCGTCCTGCTTCTACTGCACGAAATGCATGTGCAATAATAACAAATGAACACACCACCCCATCAGCTGTGACCTTTGACCTCCCTGACGAACACACTTGCTTGGATACGGAGTGTGCAGAACTCAATAGCCAGTTATCAGGAGTTATCAGGACCCGATAGCGATGACAACGATGTTATCCGCGATGACAACGATGTTATCCGCGATGACAACAATGTTGTGCACTCATCGCCAACTTTGACCCCCAGAGAAGTAACAACTGAAGACATCAGGGCAGCGCTCGACAACTTTGCAAAGCAATTCAAAGAAAGTGTGTCAGAGTGCAAGCAAGGTGTGAGGAAGATGGGAAGTGACACTGCTACTGCTTGTGCTCCGCGTCATGAGGCAGACTAACTCGGAAAGTCTGAGGCATGCCCCGTATCTTCCTCTGCAGTGCCATAACAAGCTCCAGACTGCACTGACGAAGCCCACAGTAGCAAGTCCCCAACAGCGACAGCAGGCAACGTTCGCCCACAATCACCATCGCGACACCATGGCAGGGCTGATGACGATGTTGCCGGACCGAGTAGACGGAGCGAGCGTGTCGGTTTGAGACAGCAGTCTGCACGGGCATCACGAAGATAATTCGCTGACAGACTCTTTTCATTCTTCTGCGCGCGCCCTACATTCCACTACTGGTGACAAATAGTTATGTTTTGTACATACGTTTCGAGTCACTCAAATGCGTTGCTATTCATTTTGTAATGGGCCGGCATGGTCTATACAAAAAAATGTTATGTTATGTTACTCCTTTCATTCTCATTTGAACTCCCTAGGGAGCACAAAACCAGGCTGTGAATGAACCTACCAAATTTTCCAGTTCAACTCTCCAAGGTTTCTGGTTTTATTCCTGGCTCGGGAAAAGCAATGTAAGTGAAGCTCTTGTATACATCTCTGTGATCAGCACAGTTCCAAATGCCACAGCCATGAGCAGCAATTGACTGCAAGTCACGCACTCTAACCACTCCACCACCGAGCCTCACAGACAGAGTGATTGGAACTTGCTATTTTAAACCTCAGAGCATCATTCTGAGTAGATCTGATATTTGTTCTGTCCTGGTGTTCTGTCTGCACTGAAACCCACGGTGTAACGACTGATACACTCACCGACTTGGAGGGGAGCAGCTGGAACATCTCACTGATGTCTCGGTCCCCGTCACGAGCTGTCATGATGGCAGCAAACAAGGACTCCAAGTCATCAGGGTCGTCTGGTTTTTGATCAGTTTTCACATCCATCCCACTCTCCATGCTCCCTTCCTGACTGTCCTCGCCACGCTGTCAAAACAAGGCAACCATACAGTTAAAAGACAAACTCCAGTGTTTACAGAGTCAAGTTTGGTATCACGGTGTAATTCACCATACTTGCCACCAAGCAAGTTAACCACTTAATCATAATGGAGGAATTTTTTCCTTCAGTACTGAAGACCACTATGATGTTTCAATTACATGAACATGTCGTCTCAGGAACATTTATGGAAAATGCAGTGGTTTATGAGAGTTTCATAAAGTTTCATAATACTACAAACCAAGCTGAAGTATTATCAAATGGAATCAAGGACCTCATCATTTTTATTTCTCCTCAGAGCAATTCATCAACACTTTTGTCTCTCATGACAATATGCTACTAAATATATGATAATATGACATCATGACATGCTAAAAGGCGTTAGCTGGATTCTCTATGGTTTACAGGCATGCGTGCACACACACGCACACGCACACACACTTTAACAGTCAGATGCAATCACAATAAAATGTATGAACTTATGCAAAGAAAGCATAATTTTCAGTTTTGTCCTCTTTCAAATAACATGTCAATCTCAGGAAAATGTTTCAGACACAAAAAGGAACTTACTCTGTTTTAACCCTCCTACCACTGGACATCCCGGTGCATCCCACATAAAACGTCTTTTCTCTCCTGTGGACGTCCCGCTGCGTCCCGCTTGACACCACACTTACACTGGAAGCTGCCATGTTTTCCATGGTAACGGTAATCTCACGAGACTTCGAGCATTCCATGCGTTCCGTTGCACTCTGCTTCATCTCTGCTACAATGTAGCAGCCTCAAGAGTTTTGATTGGTTGGTTTTATTTAATAACTTCAAAAGCACATCATCATTAAAAGTATAGGGTTTTCGAGGCACTCTTTGAATACACGAATCCCCAAAATTATTTCATACTCAAATGTATCCCTCTTGATCGAAGAAATGACTTAATAAAAGCATTAGGATCGAAAATCATTCATACACAATCTTTGGTGACGTTTCACCCAGTGGCAGAGGTCAACTTCCTGTCAAGGTCGCGCAGCAGCTAGAGCATCTCAGAAGGCGCTCTAACTGCTTCACACTAGAGTGCGCCACTTGCTGTGCCTAGCAACGATGAAACTACAGAACTCGTAGCCGCATTTGATTGGCTCATACTAAACAGAACTAAATGGAAGTCACTCCACGGACTTGCACGGTAAACATGCTTCGAACCATGGAGTTTACATACCACGGAAGTGGCAAACGTGCCGATTGCTTCCAAATTTTGAAGAAATGAATGTTTTCGTGCTCTCATCACCGTGGCAGATTGGATTGTATGTCTTGGTTTGATATCTGTAGTAAACGTCGGCATTTATACCCATGAGTGTAATGATTTAGCAGACGACACACATTTTGGGATTCCCTTGACCTTCCTTTGTGACTGGTGATGGTTATCTCCATTTTGTTATTAACTCAATGACGACGCATCTCATCATATGATGAGGTGAGGTGAGCAACGGTTGACGATGCATCTCATCATATGATGTGGTGCTTATGTAAATTTCTTGTGCGTGTTGTGAGGGGCTCTTAACCAATCGAGGTAGTCTAGTTCTCTTATAAGATAGTGAGGAACATTGTAGATCGTCTGTGTCTCTGAATTTGAAGAGGATAAGGCACTGCCAGACTTTGTTTACACATGTGGCAAGGGGGCGATTTCAACGCTAAATTGCAATGGCGTCGCAGCAGGACGATGAGGATTTTGTTGAAATCGCTATGAAAGAAGGATCAGATGAGAAGGACGATGTGCTCCTTTTTTCCGAAGAGGACGAAGATGAAGAAGATGCAGTATTAGAGGAGCAGATCATAGATATAGTGCATGAACTGCTGACCGAAGAAGAGGAATCGGAAACTGATCCGTACATGTTGTCGGCTGAGGAAGTCGGCCTCCCTCCAGCCGAACTAAAAACAGGCACGCCAGACGGTACCCATCTTTGTTGCAATACTATATTCAAAATAAAAATAATGAGAGAATGACATTGATCTACAAGGATAAAGGAGACAAAGAGCTTTCTAATGATGGCAACAGTTTTTCCATTGCTTGATTAGTATTTTTTCAGCAATTTCTGTAAAAATGCCCAGAAACATGCGTCTCCAGTCAATACGAGCTAAAAATAGTGCTGTCTTCAATGAGTTAATGGATTTTCGACCCTAATGCTTTTACGAAGTTGTCTATTCGAGCAAGAGAGATATGACTGAATGTGAAATCATTTTGGGGTATTCATGTATCCAAAGAGGGCCTTTAAATCCCTCTACTTTTAATGGTAACGTGCTTTTTAAGTAATTAAAGAAACCGACCAATCGAAACTCCTGAGCCTGCTACATCGTTGCAGAGATGAAGCAGAGTGAAACGGATCACAGGGTTTAGCTCTGCAGTGAATTTGCTATCCTCTGCCATAATGATTGTTTATTTCTGGTGATCAAGTGAATTTTTCCTAATTCTGGAAACATCGCGATGTCGGACGAGCCCCAGCCAGGCCCATCGCATGTTTTTTGCGGACATCAATGCAGAAAGCATTGAATTACCGCTTTGACCCGGAATAGAACAATGAGAGTGACCTAGATCCAAAGATGCTGACTAGCAAAGTCAGCAGTGTCTATCTCCTACAAAATGGACCCACAATCTGACTCAGATCACGGTAGAGAAGTTTGCGGAGGAAGTGGGCATGCTTCAGGACCTGCTTGTTGGTGCATCAGCCTCTGATTTTCTTGAAGAAGATTCATTTTTAGAAGATTCATTTTTCCAACATGTTGCGGAGCAGACGAACTTGTATGCTGTTTAAAAGCACGCAGAAGAGAGTTGAGGACCAGGTGTGGAAAGTCACCACTGCCAAAGAAATCAAACTCTTCTTCACAATCAAAATGTTTTTATTAAATTTGTCTCTATTTCGATTTGATTTTGTCCTCTATTATCTTCCCTTGTAAGGTACTGTGTTTTTTATCATAAGGCAGCATGTGTGGTCAAGACGGAGTTCTCTTCACTTGCATGGGCTTTACATTGTGGCTGTAGTCAAGGTAAGATGTCATAATAATAGTTTTGGGAAGGGAACCGAGGGTTGAGGGGCTGCATCTTTTCAGAGATTCTTCAGTACTCTGTATTTCAACATTTTGGGGGCCCATTATTTGAGCCTCAAAGGAAAGATGAGCATTTCTTATCTAAAGGAAGGTATTAAAACTTTTGTGGACAAAAAAGGGTGTGTTCTTTTATATTTTAATTTCAGGTAACTGTTAAAATGGTTTAAAGTTAGTTTTTTTTGCCCAAGGTACCGGTGGTAAGAGAGTTAAGGGGGGACATGGCGTACAAAAACGGATTAATAGAAAATCATAACTCAGCAAATATGAAAGCTATGCTAATGAAATTTTATACAGAATACAAACACACTGTAAGGTATATTGAAACAAAATTGTATTGCTGAAGACTTAGTTGTTCATGTGTTATAGCAAAATGACTGAAAAATAAACATACCAATTTTCTCCCCTCCGTCAAATTTTAATGAATAACCTTTTTATGATCAGCAATGATTGTAAACAAAGAAGAAGGTCTATATTACTCAATAAGATATAATAAGTGGATTACTAACACTTATAAATAATTTTAATCATGTTATGCCGGGAGCACTTTTTTTGGTTACTTGTTCTAAATTCCACTAAAATTATTTATAAGTGTTAGTAAACCACTTATTATATCTTATTGAGTAATATAGACCTTCTTCTTTGTTTACAATCATTGCTGATCATAAAAAGGTAACTCATTAACATTTGACGGAGGGGAGAAAATTGGTATGTTTATTTTTCAGTCATTTTGCTATAACACATGAACAACTAAGTCTTCAGCAATACAATTTTGTTTGAATATACCTTCCAGTGGGTTTGCATCCTGCATAAAATTTCATTAGCATAGCTTTCATATTTGCTGAGTTATGATTTATTTTCTATTAATCCATTTTTGTACGCCATGTCCCCCCTTAAACAACTGGATGATCTTACCATTTCTGTGGAGGGGTCTGTCTGGTCATCATCCTCATCCTCATCCTCACTCTTGTCAACCACATAGGCCCTCTTCCTTCGAGCCATTCTTTCAGCCCTTGTGGTTTCGCCAAGGGCTTCTGAGATGATGTCACTCTTTGCCTCAGCATAGACATCCCACAATTCATTGGCAAGCCTGTACTCCTTCATGTTTTTCTGAAAGATCAACATGGTATCTGTACTGTCTACTACTCCAATCTTGATTTTTTTTCATTCATTCATTCAAGGAAGGAAGGAAGGAAGGAAAGAAGGAAGGAAGGAAGTCCACATATTAAAAATTAGGTCTTTCTAGCTATCATTTCAGTGCCATCATGTTTCTGCTAAATGAAAGAATCATATCTATCAAGAGAAAAAAGTGACTTGAACATCAAGTAACAATTGTTACAAGCCTTCAATATAAAGATCTCAATCCAAAAGGGAATTCTTAGCAACTTTTAGACAATATAAACAAAAAAATACCCTTACACTCGGGAACAATCACAAGTGTGCTGCCCCGTTCTTTTTCCCCCTGGTTTTTTTATACCTTGTAGTACTTTCTTGCATTGTTTATCATGAGTTCAATGTCACTGGAAATTTGTTCCAAGTCTTCATATTCTTCCATCTTCAGCTTCTGCTGAATCTTGAGCAGATCTATTGGCTGGTCCACAACCTCGTAGTAGTCTGGGGCAGCCCTATAGAAAGAATAATCAATCATTACAAGATGTATCCAGATCCAAAACTCAAAGAAGCTCTCCATATGAATACTTTCTTTAAAGTTCCTTTCCAATGTGGTACCTCTGGAAATGAACATTCATTTATATATGTATAATGTAGCCAAACACCTCACACTGCACATTCAAAACATATCAAGCATAAAAGAACCTCAGGTGTTTGACATCACACAAAAAATGTTTTAAAGATATATACAATATTATAGAAGTATGAATTTTACTAACAAACCAAATGTGCCATGTGTCATTTTCTCTTAAACCTTACATGACGGGCTTGTAGTTGTGAAATTTCTTATACAGTTATAGGACGTTAAGAGGAAAGACTGTTTATAGAAGACATAATGGTACACACAGCAATGTCATAAATAATATCAATATTTTCAAGATGTCAACAACCAGTACAACAAAATTTTCCCCTGAAAAGTATGTGCTAGCATAAACTCAGGAAATTGTCAAATTACCTTCTCTTTGGCACACGAATCATGGCTTCACAGCACAGTTCCCCATTTTCATTCTTGTAGAACCTGACACTTTCGTAGAGATCCTGGCATGCCACTTGCTGTAAAATAGTAAAATAAGTCTTCTTTGATTTAATGGAAAAATACAAGCAATGTCAGTTTTAATCTCAGTATCTAAAGACAATCTTCTTTGATACCTAAAAAATATAATGAATTCCAGTTCTAATTATCTGTATCTAAGAAACAATGTTATTATATAACTGTGATCAACAATCAGGGGCCAAAAAGATAGTTGGACAAAGAGTATTAGGACACTACAATCAAGAAACACATGCAGATTAGACATGATCTTACCACCAAGTATGCATAAGTTTGATTTTCACAGCACACTGACTTTTAACACGCCTCTTCATCTCAATCATTCCTTGAAAACACACACACACACACACACACACACACACACACACACACACACACACACACACACACACACACACACGCCACTTAGTTCTGATATAGCACCAACATTTACAGCCATACAAATATCCATTGACACAACATGAATATGAGATGTACACAAATGCATCCAACACATAATAAAATATTCCCAAGCATGGCCAAAATGTTTCACACTCAGGGGTGTATATGGTCAAGAGTACCCAGGTGCTGAGTACGCCGATTTCACTACCCAAAACAGGGCTTTTCTCTCCTCACACTGTCAACTCACACAATCCAAACTTGTTTCATGTTGTTGACAAAAGATCAATGTTTCTGCACATGTGTTTGATGTTCAATAAATCTTCTTCAACTTTGATGTTTTTCATGTTTTGCACGAAAGATTGAATGCTGTCAGTGAGAGAAAGTGTGACATGTGTAAAGTTGAGTTAAGACGAATGCTAGCCTCTAAGTAGGTAGGGGCGCACCCCCACAAAATGGGTGGGAAAGCTGCCTCAGGTCATGATTTTACTTAGTTTTAATCGGCTAAAATGAATCTCTAAAACGTCAAGAACAAGATTAAAACACATTGAAACAGAAAGATAAACAATCCTTCTGTCTGTTAGCATCCTTGTTATTATCAGATCTGTTTGATTTGAGTAATTCTGAGTCATTTGAAAGTTGTCACTTTTCAAGCTGTGTCGGCATCCATTTTGCGTTAGTCAACTTGGCCGAAATCACCACTCGACTTCGGAGGTGAAGTAAACACGCACTATTTCATCTTTATCAACAGATTTGATCTACATTAGCGGAATATAGTCCGTAGTTTACACTGGTAAATGTATTTCTTTCATGCGTTATTTAGTTTTTTTAATTAAATAATTTCTTTTATAGTGGTGATCTTTAAACCCGTGTAACTTTTGAACCGCTGAACCGATTGACCACATAAAGGATGCGCCTGAAAGCTCATTCATCTGCGATTCCAACCGTATAACACATGCCATCGTAGTAGTCAGACGAGAAGAGCGCAGCCAATGAGAAGAGAGCTTTGTAAGCACTTCGGCAGACTCGCTTCGACCGGCTATCATGGCGGACGCAGTGCTTTCTGTCGCTAGCGGCGAAGATAAATCTACATCTTTTGAGACGAAAATCAGAGCCATATTGGTCATATTTATCCTTAGGTAATCACTTTTGGCAGTATTATTTGCTAAATTCATTTGTAATTGTGAAAATACGTCGCTTGTTTTAGACCCACGTGTTGACCATATTAGCCGCTTAGCGGACGATTTCGTTTCAATGCTCTCGCACTCGCGCGCTGATTTAATTTGTTTCTTTAGGAAACAGTTGCTGCTGCTGTGCCTAGATCAATTTTGAGTCATTTCTGAATCATTCTATGCCGGATATTAACGTGTTTTCTCATGGATTGCGATGGACGTACATGGATTAATATACTTATATAGAGGTGCCTCGCCGCACCTCGCTTGCAATGACTTCGCTGTTGATCAACATTTCACTCCGAGTTGTGAAATGGGGTGTTTTTTTTTACCTTTCGCCATACATGTGATATATTTATTTCAAAGTCAAACTAATCTTCAATCACTACTTCGATAGTTTTTAATTCTCTGCAGTCTGCTGTTGTTTTCTTAAGGATTAAATAAGGATGTAAGGAATATTTGCTCCTTTGCTGAAACGCTAGGCCTCGCGTTCCGAACACCATCCATTAATTCATCATTGTTTTTTTTCCAGTTTATCCAAGTTTTATGGTCTATCATACTAATTTGAGTCAAATAAAAGACTGACTGAAACTGTGAAAGTAAAACTAGTAAAAGTAAACAGCCCTGTGTCATGTGTGGTTTCAGTCATAAATCAGTAAATAATTGATAATTGATATGAGCATATTTTGTTTGTTACACATGTTGCACTTGCACCATATT
>JAWQFJ010001124.1:179875-194906 GCA_034096865.1 Theodoxus fluviatilis
TGTGGGATAACTGTAGTGAAGCTAATTTGAAGAGAGTTAATTCACTATACAGAAGAGCTTCTATTAAGCTTATGGTCCCAAAGAAGTTTCTCAGCACTGAAAAGAAAATGGAAATGCTTGACATTTTGGCTCTCCATAAGCATCTGCAGCTCAATAAGTGTGTGCTTGTAAAAAAGGTAAAAGATGGCCGAACACCAGAATATCTAACCAAACTATTTGAGCAGCCATCATTCAGAGGACATGACAAATTTCTCCTGCCTCAGCCTCGCATCGATTGGTTCAAATCGAGCCTATCCTACTCTGGGGCTGCTCTGTGGAATACACTGCCTGATGACATAAAATCTATCAAGTCTTTGCCTATGTTCAAAGACAAAATTCGCACTATTCTCAGGCATCATCCTATGACATAGTTTTCCACGCTTTCGTCCGACGTCCAGACAGTGGAACGGCTAAGTGTGTATCCTACATTGTCCATTCTTCACATATGCTTATTTCAGGCCATCCCTGGCTGAACTATTGGAGTGGTTCCGGCTGATTGGGGGTGGGGGAGTAGGGGAAGGAGTGTACACCAAGAGGCTTTGACCTACATGTATGTTATTTGCTTTTAACATTTGGATGTTTAGAAAATAGTTTTTTTTAAATCTATATGTCATTGTAGTTACTTCAAGTTCCATATTTAAATTTTGCTTCTCTGGTACACTATCTACCCATTTTAGTATGTTTAAGAAATTGTACATGTATGATTCTTGCGATAATTATACTGCGCCTCTCTCTCTCTCTCTCTCTCTCTCTCTCTCTCTCTCTCTCTCTCTCTCTCTCTCTCTCTCTCTCTCTCTTACCACATTTGAATATTTTGTCTCAAGGGCTGAATGTAAGAAAGGCACTACTGCCTAATTCACTACCCTTGTAAAATAAAGTTCGTTCGTTCGTTCGGTCTCATACTTCAGATCGCCTCCTAAAAACTGGAGGCATCCCAACACTCATCCAGCATATATGATGTCATAATGTCAAATTTTCGTCCACACGTCCCCAAACCGAGGTTTCTTCCATCTCCTCGACTGACCAGCTCCATTGTCTTCATACGACTTGCAGTTTGAGATAATCTTTGAATGGTCATTGTAAATGATCCTTGTATTCCATTTTATAGGATCATTTATACTGATTTGTTGATATCGTGTTTGTTATTAGCAAAGCTTTATTGTCTTATATACATATATTAACATTGTATTATTATTATTATTATTATTATTATTATTATTATTATTATTACTGTCTGTATTTGTATTCATTACTGTGTCTATTTGCCCTTTTGTATTTGTATATTGATTATCTGTTTATATCTATATATTTACTCGCATTTCATTGACGTGATTATTTTCTTTACGTTTCTTGCATCTTTCCTGCCTTTCATAATGCAGTCTGGTATATCACTAGGCCACCTAAACGTGTATCATCTTCCGAACAAAATCACAGACATATGTGCTCTTTTACACCAATATGATTGCTATGTTTTTGGTCTATCAGAAACAAGACTCAAACCCTACATCCCTGACACAGCAGTAGAAATTAATGGATATAACATCATCCAAAAGATGCTAAAAGCAAAGGCCAAACTGGTATAGCAGTATACATTCACCATTCCATTCATGGGAATATTTCTCGCCGTTTGGATCTTCAATCTTCACAGATAGTGTTTATGGCTAGAAATGAAGCCTCCAAAAGAATCTTCTATCCTTACTGGCTATCTCTACAGGAACCCTGCTTCCACCTCCATATAGTGTGAAGCTTTCAATGCAATGATGGACACAGTAACCCAATCCAACAAAAAAATAATCCTAATGAGAGATTTCAACATCGATTTGTTCAAACCCCAGCATACATGGAAATCTACCATCTCGTTATTCAGATTCAAACAAGTGGTCGACATAGCCACAAGAGTGACCCCTGACTCATCCATTCTCATAGACCATATATACACAAACACTGAAAACCTCTTGACAAGTATACAGGTACCTAAATTAAGGATAAGTGATCACTTTCCCACACTATGCTCCCTCTCCTCTAAAGTCAAAAGAACTCCAAAGAGAACGCACACTACTATTCACTATCGATCCTTTAAGCATTTTGATGCTGATGCATTCCTTGACAATTTAAAACAAATGCCATTTCATGATGTCCTCAACTATTCTGACCCTGACATGGCACTTCATGTCTGGTATGACCTATTTCTCCAAACTGTAGAAAGACATGCTCCTATGAAACAGAAGAGAGTCAAGCATTTAAAACTCCCACCTTGGCTTACCAACAAAATCACGCAGGCTATGAAAACGAGAGATAGACTGAAAAAAACCCACAATGATATCCCGGCTTACAAGAAGCAAAGAAACCATGTCAAGACTCTGGTTCGAAATGGGAAGAAAAAAACCTCATTTTCAAAGGCTAATCGAAAACGGCAATGACACGTCAATGTTATGGCGCAGAATTAATACTTTCATAAGAACTTCCAAAACAGTCTGCAACATACCTCCATCTATAAATGCTGAACAATTCAACGAACACTTCACTACAATAGCTGACAAAATCCATGCAAAATCGACCAAACACACTCCCGGTCTATCGGGGGATATTGTTCAACGTATTGAGAGTAGTTTACAAGTTAGTGGTACCAGCTCACCCCTAATTAGCCCACTGTTCGCTTTTTTAATTTAATTGGCCGACTAATGACTTTTTTCAATCTGAGGAGGGAGAGAGCGGAGAGTGAGTGAAGCAGCCCAACGCCAGCCAGCATGCCTGCTCATGCCCAAGCTTTGCCAGTTAACCTGGTGATCAATAATTCCAGCCTGCGAGGATGGCTGGGATCTTGGGTTGCCCGATATGCACAGTGCATAGCTGACATTTTATGAATGGGAGTCAGGTTCTGAATTATAAAGAGGTTCAGGTATAGGCCCAACCTGAATCATGGCAACGATCAATATTTTATTGGCCCACTGGAGATTTGCCCCAGTCTTCAAAGACCTGGTATTGATTGATTTTATTGATCCAGTTCCCAGGTGAGGCTGCAGACAGCCCCAGGGAATCCTGCTCTATCTAATGTGTTAATGCCTAATGTCTTCAGGACGTTTTTAGATTTGTTTTTGTTACAACCTTTTAATGCCAAGACCCCAAGAGTGATCTGTTCTCTTGGCGCTCACATTTAAGTCACAGCACTGGTGCACTGAAGAAGCTTGAAAGCAGAAACAGTGTAAATTCACTTTGGAATATTGCAAAAAGTAAGTGACAAACCTTTACTTAATTTGCTTTGCAAAGTTTTTCAATGTCGTTGAGTCACCCAATTATTAAACTTGGAAGCATAGCCTCGCCATTTTACATATGCCTTAATTGATTTGAGATCCTTTCTTAATACCTTTTCTATCCTAAACACAGTCTGTGATGATTTTTGTAGCGCTTCACTGTAAAAGCTTCCCTGTATTTCTTCACCGTTCATGTCTTCTAGTTTGTAAGTTAAATGGCTTGTTTTTTTAATTGATTTAATTTTAAACAGCTCTTCTGTCCAGTTAGGTGTGTAACCCTCTTCAAAGGTTTTTTTTTCGTTTGGAAATTCTAACAAAATCCCCTACTCGAAATTTCACTTTAGACTCTATCACCTGCTCATTCTGCAAGGCAAGATAAACATCCTGTTCATTTTTCTGATTAGATGCTTGTAATGGAGTTATACCCAGAGATCCGTGAACGGTTTTATTGTAATTTTTAATCAATTCAGGCAATACATCAAGATATTTGTATGTATTGTTGGCAGTGAAATACTTCCACATACGTCATTTCAATGTACAGTTAAATCTCTCCACAATAACTGCTTTACCTTCAATGAATGTGTGATACATTTCAATCTGATTTTCTTTGAGAAAACTCTTGAATGTTCTGTTTAAAAATTCACTACCCTGGTCTACCCAGAGGAAGCCAGGCTTTCTTCTCCCTTCCAAAATGGTTTTAAAAGCTTGAACTATTTCAGTCCCTGTTTTTTGATTGATAGCTACACTCCATGCAAATTTGCTGAATACGTCAATGACGTTTAAGAGATATTTGAATCCCTTGTTTTGCTTGCTGAATGCTTGCATGTTAACAAGATCTGCACTCCAAATATTGTCAATACCTCTTGAAATAACTCAGCATTGAGGAAACTTTCTTCTGATTGGCCTATGAAGTTCCTCAGCTAATTCATGAGTCCATTTCATCAACACCGCTTGCCGTTTTCCAGCCCAATCTTATGTTTCAAATTAATCAGTGGTCTGACTACTAATGCCTTGGCAGCTTTTTCACCCAAAGTCTTGCCAGTGTGTTTTGATAACTGCTGTAGCATTTTTTCATCAGCTTCTTTTTTGTTTCCATAAGTGTATGCAAAGTCATGCTCTTTACAGATTTCATCGTTCATTTACTGGTGGACCATTGTCTAATGAATTGCCAGGCCCACAGTAGTTGTATCCAGGTAATGTTAATCCTTTCTTTGGTAACAGATATAAGAAAGAAGAAATGAAGAAGCGGAAAGGGGAGAGGGGGTAAAGGGAAGGAAGGGGATGGAGAAGATACGATAGAAGGGGAAGCAAAGCAAGAGGAAGACGAGGCCATAGGAACAAGGATAGAATAAGGTACAACAGAAAGAAAGAAAGAGGGGAAGAAGGAAGAAGAAGAATAATGTAGCAGGAAGAAGAATAAGAATAAGAAGTAAGAAGGAATTGGGAAGTGTAGAGAAGAGAAAGGGAGGGAAGGGGCGGAGAAGGCGAGGGAAAGAAGAAGAAGAGTAAGGGGAGAAGACTAGGAAGGATAGGAGGATCTAGATAAGAATAAGAATAATAATTGAAGACTAATTAAGAATAAGAGGAATGTGTAAAGAAGAATAAGATAATGAATGAAGAAAAGAATGAAGAAAGAAGAAAGAATAATAGAAGAAGTAAGAAGGACGAAGAAGAACGAATAATTGATAAGAAGAATATGAATAAAGAAGGAGAATAAATGAGAAAAGAATAAGTAAGAAATACGAAGAATAATAATACTATCGAGGGGAAAAAGACATGAGAATAGGAATAATACGAAGTAAGAAGAATAACGATAATAATATTAAGAATAAGGGAAGATGAAGAATGAAATAAGAAGAATAGAATGAATAATAAGATTAAGAGAAGAAGAAATGAGAGAAGAAGAAGAAGCTAAATAATACATAAGGATAAGCAGACGAAGAATAAGAATAATAAGAAATTACTAAGAAGAATAAATGTATAATAAGAATAAGCATAAGAAAGAATAAGAATTTAGATCAATCCCCATTGTTTTTGTTGTGTTGTACCTTTCACACACGATCAGGGGAAGTTTTCTCAAATCGTCTTTTGCGCTATTATTTACTAAGAATACGACTAAATAACTAAGCAGCATCCTACGTACGCCTCCTCCTCATACTCAATCCCACTTCCCGGTCTTGGTTTGTGGAGGAATTGGTGGGGTGGGGGTCCCCCCCCCCTTTACCTTTTTTTTTTTTTTTTTTTTTTTTTTTTTTTTTTTTTCTCCTCCTCCTCCTTGTCACGTGATTCTAGCTGTTTGGCCCCTCTCCCAAAGGAATAATCCAATTACTCGAAGGAGAGTTACCCCTAGAAGGGGTTTACAGACTAAACCCTACCATCATAGCTTGGGAGGCACTATATAAATGGAAAACAAATACAAACAACAGCAATAAAAGACACTGAGCAGGGATAAGGATAATATAACAACACGCTCGAGGGTAGCAACATACTCGAGCGTGAGTGGCAGCGCCGGCAAGCAATGTCAACTAGGTGGAAAAATGTCAACAAAGTTACAGGCGAGAAACTCAAACACAAAGAAGGTTGACAACGCTAGAGCGAAATAGATTCGCGCGAGCGTTGTCGCATACAAAAATGCAAAACAACACTAAATACCGCCAACTCTAACCACGTTCTCTTATAAGAACAAACACCCGGACTTCACCTGGAATTCTCCCCAAAAGGTCCTCTGGCAAATACCCCTGGCAGCCAAAGTCACACTCAAAGTCCATAACCCGAACCCCCTAGCGTATACCCCTCGTGCTGACGTCGTCTCCCCTAGCAGTGACGTCACACAATACTGGCAAGTACAGTTCAGACTAGTCCCGCGTTTCCAACGCTCTTCTCCTGCCCTCGTGACACAAGTCCAAACCCCCAGGGCGTCCTGAACAAGAGTAAATCACGATGACAGAAAGAACAGAGGTTGTGCACCTTACCGTACAGTTCCTCCTCCTGAGTCGGAATACAATCCAACGAACACCAATCACACAAGTCACCACATACACGCATCACTTCCTACTCGAAGAATGCCCTAAAGTCCAGCTTCCAAGCTGTGTCTACTCCCATGAGTAACAGTCCTCGGCCTCCTGGTCGAGTAACTGTCGTAGAAACGTTGTCGTGGGCACATATTATTGTCATCAACAACTGAATCCTCAAAGAGGTCCAAGTAAGGGTACTTAAATTTTGCCATATATAGTATATACATTTTTTTATTAGTTAGGAGTATGCTAATGTAGATACTCCATCATGAAGAATGTATCTTTTATCATCAAAACATGACAGAGTTGTCTTGTTTATCTTCTAAGTTATAATGGAAATCATACATTAAATACTTTGACAAATCCAGAATGCACATGCCAACATATGTGGGTCTGTTTAGCTCCAAGCTTGGTTTCTTTCAATGGATGGCTACAAGATTCTGACTAAATATATTGGAAGTGATGTATCTTGGTCAAGCCACCCACTTAACGAAAGCATTCTGATCTGTAACAAGTTTGACATCAATTTTTTTCTCTCAAGTTTTCCATCGTTTTCCCAAATACAGCATTGTTCATCAGTTTAAAAAAGTCCTTTTGAAAAGAATTCTTAGCTTGATGTCTCTTCTCAGTATTAAAGTTATATTCTTTCAGCCAAGGTGATTGCCTAAACTTGAGCACTCTATGTACCTTAGTCACTTTCAAACCCAAATCTAAATACAGATGCAGATTCCTGTAATGAACAACATAATTTTCCTTTTTCCTCAGATTTGGAAGCAACTTCTTTACTGTGCCTACTGAACACTGAAACTGATCTCGGAGTGTTGTTGTGTTTTTTTTGTAATACGGTGAAAGATCTGCCTCAGTAATTGTAATTTGTTCTGGGGCAAGATGGTAATCATTGTGTAGTTAATGCAATTCCTTTGGATATTCCAAATCCACTTCCAAGATAATACCATACTTGCTTTTGTCTGTAAATTTACCCAAGTCAATAATATCAATTTTAGCAAGCCACCTGAACTGACCAGTAGGCAAGCTCTGATTCATTGCCCACCCGTACAAGTTGTTGGCATCCAGGTAAGCAATGCATGATGTGTCCAACTTTGGGTTGTAATCAGGTAAATACTTGTAGCTTTAGCATATCTGTGAGCAATATAACTAACTCCACCTCTAAGTCCCTTTTCAATAAATTGATACATGTTAACATCACTAAGTAACTGGAGCTCAACACCAGTCATTTTCAAACAAGCACCCTAGCTTAACCCAGGACTTGTAAAGTAATGACAAGGATCTAATCTGTAGTACATCAGACGGGGTTCTCTAAAGTTTTCAAAGACATCTGTTAACAGCAAAACATCTGTTTGTAAGTACAAATCATGGTAATCACCAAGGGTTTTGCAACCAAAGGCTCGACTCATCTGTAAGTCAAAAAAGTCAGATCATCCCACTCCTCTCTTCCTCCACTGGTTGCCCATGAGTGCTAGAGTCCAATACAAGATTGCCTGTCTTTGCTACCATTACTTTGCTGAATCCCTTCCTCAATATCTCTCTAAACCCATACGCACCTACACACCTGCTAGACACCTACGCTCTTCCGCAGACACAAGAATCCTCAGGTTCCTGGAGAACCCTCCAGTTAAAACAAAATTTGGTGAACGCTCTTTCTTTTATCCCTCCAGGTTTACTGGAGGTCCTACCTACTTTATCTGTCTGTGTGTGTGTGTCTGTCTGTCTATCCCGACTTAACGGCTGATTTCTCTAAAACTACTGGACGGATTTCCTTGACATTTTGCGCACTTACTGGAAGTTAGGTCCGATTGAATGTATCAAATTTTCAGAATCGAGGTTTGAAAAGAAAGTGGTTTTTTAAGGTCATAAACTCGGAAGCACCTCCCTAAATAGTCAATAGATGGAATGGCGAAATTCCAAATGTGTGACGTCATCAATAACGTGACGTAATTTTATGTGTATCTCTGCATGTCAGGCCCAACTTAACGGCTGATATCTCAAGAACTACTGGACGGATTTCCTTGACATTTTGCACACTTACTGGAAGTTAGGTCCGATTGAATGTGTCAAATTTTCAGAATCAAGGTTTGAAGACAAAGTGGTTTATTTAGGTTGTAAACTAGAAAACCTCCCCCCTCATATGTCAGTTGATGGAATAGCGGAAATGTTTAGCCTAATCGAAATCGAGTCAGAGTTATCTTTTCCTACTTTCATCCTACTTTCAGCAAAACAATGGCTTACAACGCTTAGTTATACCCACTTTGCTGTAGTAGCAGATTTTATTGCTTGTAGAACAACGGTAGCAGTACCACACACATCCCCTCATTCCTATACGGTGTGTGCATGAATGAGTACGAATGCACATGTCTGGGGTGAACATCTATAATATAGGCATGTGTGCATGACGTCACGAATCAGCCTCTCCGCTGCGCCGCTAAAACTGTGACCACTCTGTGCTCGCGCGCACAACGATCCCTCTCTTGTTCGCTTTCTTCAAGCCTCTATTTCATTTAGCACAAAGACCGCGTTTTCTTTGAATTAGTGGACGTTTTCTCCTGCATCTACACACAAGTTTCATCTTCGTGCGACGTCTGTGAGCTGAGCTACGCGAATTTGAAAGTTTTGGTTCATCTTTAAACACCATTTTCATATCAAACTTGATTGTTCGGTATGTTAATTTTGATATTCGCATGTAGATTAATCATTTTTGAGTCTATTTCAAAGATTTTTTTTCTTCAATTTGAATGTTACCAATGGGGGTTTTGTTCATTCCAATGTGGTCACTGGGTTTTCAGATCGCGCTGTGGAATGATAGACCTACTCACCTAGTCACGGCTAGTGCTTTTCTGAGAATCTTCGTCTAACCTAGTGGACTCGTTTATACTGCTTCTAATGATTATTTGTTATTATATTATTATTTTGAATGCTTTTAAAAGCAGTTTAGTGCTTTTATTTTAGGTTTTAGCGTGTTATTTGGTTTTCAAATTCATATGCCCGATCGACCACATGTGGTCATGTGACCCAGACCGCGACCTCTGATTGGTTCTTAATTAATTTAGCGATCGACAAGAAGAAGAATTAATTAATTAAGTTAAAATCTATCTGTCATTTTTCTTTTATCCTATTAATCAATAGCTCTAGCCATAAGGATTCCAGATATATCTTTGGTTTTCTTCTAGCTTTGAAAATTAAAAAAAAAGTTATGACGGTTTTTGTTGTTCAGTGCATGCAATCTGGTCACAAGTTTTCTATTGTCTTTATAGTAAAATGAAGGGCCGGATTTTATTCAATTAAAATTCATAACTTTTAAACAAATTGACCCACAGTGTTCATACTTATACCATTGGAATGGTCTTTTTATTCTCTTTTCAATGAACTACATGTCATTCAAGTCATGTACCTTTCATTTTTTCTCACACATACCTATATAATACACCTCCTCCTCTGTGTGACTGTGTGAGTGTTAATTCAGCGTCTACGACAAGCCAAAGCAAAACAAAACATGTCATAATAGGAGCTTCCTGAACCTATCCATCATGTCTAAAATATATGGTCGATTGTTTCCTGGGCCAAAAGCTTCGAAGGGGGTTTACGGAAAAGAACGTTATAAATGCTTTACAAACACTCCGTCATATCAATTCTCTAATGGCTAAGCTGGTAGCGCGTTGGACTCTTGGTCATGCATTACCAGGTTCGATTCTGCGCTGAAACGTTTTTTCTCTCTTTTTTCGAGAGGTTGTGGGTTCGAACACCCGACCTGGTTTTTTGTGTTTTTGTGTGTGTGTGTTTTTTCCTCCTCTTTTCTCGAGAGGTTGCGGGTTCGAACCCGATCTTTTTTTAATTTTTATTTTTAATATGCTAAAACCTGGAGGTTCAGGCCCAGCTGTTTTTATCAGGCTCCCTCTATCTGGAATGACTTCCCGGCCTCTGTTCGTCACTCTACTTCTCCCTCGACCTTTTGCTCTGCTCTCAAAACTCACCTCTTCTTAAAATCGTTCCCCTATCCTGTCTAAGTTTCTTCATTTTCCTCCCCTCACTGTTCTCTTTGTACTAGCTTGTCTAAGCCCCCTACCCCCCCTCCTGTCCCTCCTCCCCCTCTCCCCAGTTTCATGGTTTAGCAGTGACACTGTACATCAGTTTGTTGAATGTCTGAAAAGAATGTCTGACTCTTATGTTGTTAAGTTTATTAAGTTGTGTTTGAGGTGATTGATTGTTATTGTATATTGTAATCGTTGGGTATGTATACGCCTTGAGCATGTCTTCACTCATTGGTAAGGCGCTATATAAATCCACACATTATTTATTATTACTTCCAGACATTGGCTGCATGGTTATATTCTTCTTGTGTAATTCCAGCCTCATATACAGTTGAGTAAAAGTCTTCAATTGGGGGTAATTTGTCTTCATCAAATCTTGAGAAGGAATTCATGTAGTCATATGGATACACACCTTTTTGAGTGACTAGCTTGATGTTTGGAAATTCTTGACTCAAAAAGGGATGAGCACTCAAATTCTTAGCCAATGCATCCAAACTGGAAGCCATGTATTGAAAAGAATCCAAAAAGACTAAGTGCTTTCCTACCATAAAGGCCATATATTTCTCCATGTTGTTTGGAATGACATTAATAGGCAATCCAAATTTAACTATTTGCTATCATAGCCTTTCAGATTGTGAAAAAAGACAGGAATCTTATCAGTCAATCTAAAATTAACATTACAGCCTTCATGAGCACTACCTCTGAATTGACCTGTAATGTGACAATGGTCACTAACTTTTTAAAATCCTTTCTTGCTTTCTTGGGTAAACTTTTGTTCACAAATGTGGCAACTGTCTTGACTTTTAAACAAAGCTTCATCTTCCTCAGTCATTACAAGAGGCTTTTTGAAGTGTTTTTCTTTGACACTTTTACAGTACTCAACTTCCTCTAATACTGCCTCAATAAATTTGTAAACAGCATTAGGCCCCCTGTACAACTTCACTGGTTTGCTGTACTGTGGGTCTATACAAACAAGCTTATAACCAAATCCACAATCAGTGTGCTTCTGGTACCTGTGTGTGAATGATTCTTTGTTATTGGGTTCTGGACCACTTATCTTTTCATTGATGGCTTCAAAGTCAGCATAAATTGCAAAAGGTGCTTTGAGTTGTTTGTGAAAATTAGTAAACTTGAGTATTTTTTATTTGGGCATCCTTATAGCTTGCATTCCATTCATTGCCAAACAGTCTGGCTTGTGTTTTTGGAGTACAGCTTCAGAACTAAAGCATTGAAGGCAGTGAAAACAGAAATGCTTTTTTCCTTCATATTTGGTTTGATTAAACATAAAGCTGTTAAAGTCTTTAATTAAAACATAATGGTTGTTGTATAGCAGTATATTACACACATCCTTCTTTTTGGTTATATACAATGGAAAAGGTTGCTTGTCTTCATAACCAAACACATTAAAGCCCTGGTTATTCTGATTTTCTATTTTGGGAATCTGATGGATGGTTACTGGAAATTTAATGCCAGAATAGTCAACTCTGTCAACATGTGGCTTGTACTTTGTTACTCATTCACCATTTTTGCCGGTTGGATATAAATGAGCTAAATGTGACCACATGAAGCACTTGTCATCTTTGTTTTGTATGTTGAGGAGTCCCTTTTTTGAGTGTTTTAATTCTTTTGGCAGTTCTGCATAGGAGGAACCTCTGAGTGGCCTGTACACAGCTACATTAATGTAGTGTCCCTCAACCTCATCTACTGTCCAGCCAGACCCATGTGAAATCCAGGTATCTATTTTGTTCAAAATGCTGCTGGTATCTAAATTTACATCACCACTTATTACTGTTACAGGAAAGCTGCTAAAATAGGCACTTTGTGTGATGTCAATTTTTGTAAACTTTACTTTTAACACTATATTGTATATTATTCCCCTAAATTCATTAGCGTTTGCACACAGAAATTGTGTAACATACTGCTTGGTTTGATTGAGTTGACCCTCAGGTGAACTGCTGTTCACAATATCAACTGTGTGGCTACTAGTATAGCCTTTCATTGCTCTGTCAGATTCTCTAATCACCATTATTTTAACATATATTTAGAAAATTATTTTCTTTATATAATATATAAGAATGTCTGAAACAGCAAATAAAATGATCACACATCCACATTACAATTTATACCAAGCAAACTGTGCTGGTCTTATACAACATGCAAGACTTAGAAAGAGTTTAAGGGTGCCTTCAATAGTAACGGTGACCTAATTGTAAGGGTAAGGTCTGGAGATTAAAAAACCTATCGCTGTATTCAAGTCCATATGTTTGTTCGGGAGTGTTTCAATGAAGAAGTTCCTGAAAGAATGAGAGTAGTTCATAAAGATGGTGACAAAACCTATAACAGTCTTGGCAACTTCAAACTTGAAATACAGAGAAGAGATTTCTCATATGCTAAATATAACCACTATAAAAATTACAAAATCTGCGCTACTACTGTTGAAACAGGGGAAAAAGCAGTCTTCTACAGTTTGTATCAGATACAAAAGACCCTCGGTATTAACCCAAATACTGTCAACAAAGCTTACATAGACAAAAAAAACAAGATGTGGTTATAACTTTGGATTTGCTTTACTTGTTGTTTGAGGAGTAAGTCTACGACTTTGAGGAGTAAGTCTATTACGTTAGGAGTACCCATTTAATTTATACTTTTTCATAAACATTTCTAGTGGTGGTTTGTACAGGTCTGAGCTTTCAAGCTCTTCAATTTTCTTATCTCGTTTAAGACGGCTACATCATCTCGTAACAACCGCACTATGGTTATCATGATTTTGTATTCTTTGTGGCAATGCTTGAGAATTTTCTTTTTCTCACTCAGCTTAAGGTTTTGGTTTATCACCTTTAGAATGATAGGCACTGCTGACACACCTGTAACAAACACAGGGACAGCAGGAATCAGAGCTATTATGCCTGATGTTGTGAGGATACCTCCTGTAATAATGAGTGCTTTGTGAACCCCACCCAGTAATTTATAGCTCTTTCTATATGCAGCTGTCATTCTGGTCAAGTAATCGTGTAGTTCATCTATGGTTTTTGGAAACATTACTATTAATGACGAGAATAAATATTTTGATTGGACACAAACACCTTAGATTCTGCTGGTTTGATAATAATGTTACTTATATAATCTGGAATCTCGGTAAAATTCACAACTACTGCAATATTCTTAATTTGTTCAAATGGTGTATGTAATGGACGATAAGGAGGAAAAAGATGGTCATAAGGAGGAGGATAAACCAGTTGAGGAGGAGGAGGAGTTTGGGAAACTGAACTCCAACGCACTGGGGGAGGAGAATAAGAAACTTCCTCCTTCCAGCTAATAAGATACTGCTCATATTTTAGTCCTGCTGGAAGAACTATTACCGCAAGTAAATTACCTTGTAAAAGCTTTATGGTTTCTTTATCAAATACCTTAATAAATCTGAAATCTTGACTGGATGGTATAAGACCTCCACGATCAACACTAAATGAGCCAGTTATGTTATATTCCCCATCACGATTATGATATTTTCCCTTTGAACTTGTAAATGGGGGTAGATGGCTAGACAAATTAAAAAGTTCTGGAATTTGCAGCTGTAGTATTGAAAGGATCTTTTCTGGGTTGAGTCTGTTGTAGAGTTCAAGGGCAGGATAAAATTGATGTTTAAAGTTAAGCTCTTGAATAAAAAGAAGGCCTCTTTTGCAGGAGGAGGTCTGCCACTTAACACAGCAACCCTAGGAAAGATAGGATCTTTTATAATATACCATGTTATTGGGGGACCCAGAAGTCCACACAGATAGTATTTCTTTTCAGCAGAAGATCCTTTAACATTTGTTCCAGTAGTATTGTCATAGATGACGTGTCCTTTGTGTTTTAAGTATCCTTCTAGATGACTGCTTAAAAAATAATGAAAAAGCGTGGACAGCCACCGACAATGTATTCTCTCTTGAGTACAGATGGCCCTGAAAAGGGCTGTTTACAGGTGGACGTATACTCAGGGGGGTAGAGCCTCCCGCCCCGGGACGTAGAGAGATGAGTCACAAGGACGTGGCAGCTCTGTCTCTGTGGCAATGGCAAGGCTCCGTCCCTGCTGGCAGGTATACGATGTGAAGTACTCTTTTGGCAAGCTTTCGGAAACCTTCCTTCATCAGGCCAAGTGTGGGAGAGGCGGGCGGGTGACGGCTTAAATAAGGGATGGTCGGCAGGTGTTCAACCCAAGACCCAGAGACCTCATGCGGCGCACGTGCAGGTCGTGAAAAGTTCACTTGTAGTGCGCCATGAACCCGAGATCTTTGTTGAGTCCGGCGTGGTGCGTGTTGAACTGTCTGATGAACTTCTGTTCAGACACGCTGCGTCGTCGAGTGTCGTGCAATCCGCTCGTGAGCACGCTAACCATTTTATCCCCTGCTGAGTGGCCCGGCAAGTTAAAGTGCTCACTCACTGGTAGAGGTGACTGGCTCCTGATAGTAGCCCTGTGTCCGTTCATGCGCTGGCGCAGTGTCTGCCCTGTCTCTCTGATGTACCACGCATCCGGGCACTTCCTTGGCACCGAATCAGGTAGACCACATCACTGGAGCCGCTGTTAAGATGACTAGAGAGATGGACTTGATTATTTACTAATTCTGCTCTTAAAGGGAACACAAGAAATAGCTCTGAAACAAGATAATCACCAACTTTCAGCTTTGGTGTTACTTCAACGGTTTTTTTA
>JAWQFJ010001125.1:0-5000 GCA_034096865.1 Theodoxus fluviatilis
TTACTTCTCTAAGTTTGTTTGTTTGTTTGTTTGTTTTTTATCCACAAAGAAACAAGAGAATACTGTCATCATTTTTATTCGTGTATTAGTCTAGTGACTGAATGCATAAAAAGCATAATATAAAATAGATACAAACCGTCTCCATCTTCCCATCTCTTTCTTTAGGATAAACAAGACTACTTCGAAACACGCGTCAAAAAACAATAACGCTACTACTCACTTTACAATAGTTCTTTACAGTTACCGACTACTCCCAAGGAAAACACAAGAATTTGCAAGAACATTTCTTTGCACCGTCTCAGCGACGATCAGTAGGCTACTCATGACGGTGGACCGACTTCGATTATTCTCTCAAGAAAACTGACCATCCTGTGAGAAGCTTACATTCAAATGACACAACGGCACTAACAGCAGTTTGCTCTCGTTTTGGAAACCACCCTTAGGAGCCAGATGCTTCCAATCTCTTGGACGATCTCAGATCCCAGGTATACAGGACAAACGACTCATTCACAGCATCTCCCCGTTAAGACACCACGAGCACCAACCAAATTGTTCGACGATAGATTTTTCGGCAGGCCGGACGGTTTCACAGTCTGAGGCGGATGACCAGTTGAGGCAAGAAGTCAGGAGACCTACCCCAAGACATATGCGTTCGAGTGGATAAAGGACACCTCAATGGTGTTAGAAAGGTTCAGTAGTGGCGGTTGGGGGGAGAAGGGGGGAGGAGGGAAGAGGAGGGGGGAGGAGGGTACAGGAGGGGGGAGGAGGGGGGAGGAGAGGAGAGGGGAGGAGAGGGGAGGAGGGGGGAGGAGGGGAGGGAGTATTATACATATAGAACCCTGTGCCAGAGTAAGTTGCACTTGCTTCATAGACAAGACGCGTTATCTGACAGCAAAATGTGTGAAGTCCATTTAAAATGAAGAACCAGTCAATATTCCATAGTAATTGAAATGAAAAGATTTTTTTCACCCTGGGAAATTTATGGTCATCTTCGCCTCCACAACAGAAAGTAAATCTTACGCTGAGATGCAACACGGGTCAGCAAAGGAACTCAGTTGTATAGACATGTACGTCACAGATTCAGTACAGTCTGGTAGTTTTTCCTAAATCTAATTATCTTCAACATGAGCTCAAAAGTCAGTTAACAAACTGTACCTCTACGCAGGAAAGAAATACTTGTATAAAAGTAGGCAAACGATGTCGACGATGGCTCACATCATATACCCTTTTGTTACATCCTATAGGCTATATCATTTTCCTTGTTGACAAAATGAACCTCAGGGCAAGAAAGAAGCACCGATATACTCTGGTAAAAGGAGGCAGAAGATGTACGAAGATGGCTCTCTATAGTCCAGATCGTGCTCATAGAAGGACCTTTTTTAGGAATGCTCAAAAACTTTGGGACTATTTCCTTTTGGTAGATAGCAAAATGTGCGCACATGCAGCGAAGATAACAGGTGTTGGAGGAGACAGGTTGCTCGCAGGATCCCAGCAGTATGGGTAATGCACAGGTCTAAAAGTTCTTATGAATATAGAACCCAAGTCAAACTGGTTTGCAACAACAATCCGGAGGTTTCAGGAACAAAACGTGTGTTTCCTACATCGAAGGGGACACCGTAGGTAACCATAGTACAGGTGGAAGCTCATAGATGGATACCTACTAACCTGGGCACGTTCGTAACAGTCGATTTCCCAAAGTACAAATGTTACCATTGAAAAGTTACATTGTTCTCTCATCAGAGAGTTTGAACTTGCAAACAAAACGCACTCCCCTATACGACGGAGGAACACTGGCGTGACGCCAGGAATGCCGAGGGTCTGAGTGTTGGACGCCCAGGTTGTAGGTCTTGTTCGAGACGGGCAACGTTTCCCAGCCCCTTCCCGACTCAGAGATGAGATTGTCTGTTGGCTGACAAAGTGTACCCCTCGACGAAAGTGACACTGGGAGCAAGCACAGGGAGATTGAGGATGAGAGTTTGTGCATGACAGAGATCAAGGCCATCCTGGTGACAACTGTTTCTGCCGAGGTCAAGATCATTCTGGTTTCGATTGTCACTGCCAATAGTAAAGTCTTTGCCGAGATCGGGACCATGCTCCTATTCCCCGTTCTTGCCTGGGACAAGGTCATTCTATTTTCAACTGTTCTTGTCAAGGTCAAGGCCACTCTGGTTCCAACCCTTACAGCCCAGGTCAAAGCCATGATGGAGGCAATTGTTCTTGCCGAAATCAAGGTTGTGATGGAGTCAGTCCTTTTCGCCAAGGCCAAGGGCACGATGGAGTCAACCGAGGTCAAGGCCATGATGGAGAAGTATTCTTACTGAGGTCAATGCCATTATGTTGCCAATCTTTCTTGCCGAGATCGAGGCCATGATGGAGTCAAGTATTCTTGCCGAGGTCAATACCATTATGTTGTCAATCTTTCTTGCCGAAGTCAAGGCCATGATGGAGTCAACCGAGGTCGAGGCAATGATGGAGTCAAGTGCTCTTGACGAAGTCAAGGTCACGACGATGTCAACTGTTCTTGCCATGGTTGGTCCTGAGTCTGGAGATGATGAAGGTGGAGCAGTCGAGGAAGCGCTCCACGCAGTTGACCAGACACAGCTGTGTTGGTCCATCCATCTTGGGGCCTGGCTTGTCCACGCACAGGTCCCAGCACCGGTCCGTCATCTGAGGCAGGCCGCAAGGCGATGATGTTGAAAATAAAGAGAGGAAAAAAGGGCAAAGCCCATACGACTCGCATGCTTGACCTTGACCTTGCATGAACTTGACCTTCAGGTGACCCTCAAGGTCAAGGTCAAACAACTACACCTAGCAATGACATCATACACTAAGAAATGCTTTACACATTTTTCCTACCAAAATACATGTGGTTTTGACCCAAGGTAAAGGTCATCCAAGGTCATGCAACGCAAAGCTGTTAATTCAAGACATAGGAAGCACAATAGTGCTTATTGGCACTTTCTACCATGAGATATGGTCACTTTTAATACTACCCCATTTTGGTCACATTTCATAAGGGTCAAAGTGACCTTGACCTTGATGATATGTGACCAAATGTGTCTCATGATGAAAGTATAACAGGTTCCCCACATAATTATTAAGTTTGAAACACTGTGAGCTAAGCTCTCTGCTGAAGGTTACAACCCTGCCATCCGCGCAGCTTCGAACTCCGCACCCACACGCTGCAAGCTACTGCAGCAAAGACGCTACATAGAAAGACGTGGAGCTCTTTCATAGCTGTCATCATGGATCCTATATAGAATGGATGGCTGACTGTGGCGTGTAGAGAAATAAGTTCGCCAATAGCCTCATTTTCAATCTACCACTGATTGCACTTCTGGTTGCTCCGCTTTCAATGGCCGATGCCTTTGTCAGTGTAAACACCTGGCGAAAATCACGGTTTTTGTGTCTTATTTTTAGTCATCATAATGTTTTCTCCGCATAAGTCGGTGGGAAAATGTGTCTAGTTTGTAACCCTGTGTTTAGTTTTGTTGTCAGCCATTTCTGAAACGCCTAGTTACTTCCAGAGTCAACCACAGTGTGTTGCGAAATGAGTGACAGTGATACAAGAGCTGCCGTGGTTCCTAAACCAATATCAAGGAGGGCGAACAGTACTTCAGATGGAGCCAAGTGTTGTGTTGTTGATTGTAAGGTATCATCAGTGGCATGCAGGGGACTTTCTTTCGTTGGAATTCCAAGAAAAGGTGTCAGTGAAGCGAAAGACAAATGGAGATCAGCCATCATTGCTAAAATTGATCTAGTGGACGATGCATTCAACCCAGACATGGCCAAGATCTGCAGTCGACACTTTGACGATGCTTGCATCAAACGAGGTACTTTTCTTTCATTATAATTTGTTTCAGTGGGATGTGGATGTGTTAGACGTCTTTTGTCTTTGAAATCAAAACGAATCTTCACCTCATCTTGGACAGAACAGCGTACATTCTTCGCGCACTTCTATTTATAGCTGACGCGCGGACCTCACCGACACCAGGAATTCGCTCCACAGTGGCGTCCGTAGTAGCAGACGAACTATAGATAGCCTGACCAAAGTGCTTTGTTTTCCGTCAAAAGTGGAATGAAAGGTCGGGGAACGAGGAACACAATCAGACGCAATGAAATCATCAGCCACGGCCATGCCATCCCTACTGCATTCCGTCACACACGCTTTCACTCACACAAATAGGCGCGCGCGATCTCGAGCCATTTAAACTGCGATCGCTCACTTTCGTCCCCCCTCCTCTGCCTTCCACCCTCACGCCAACGTCGAGATCGAAATGACAGCAGACATTCACACAACATCTACACGAACATTTACACACAGACGACGCACACACTTACACACAGACTCTGTACTTCTCTCGCTCACCTCCAAGCAGAGTCAGGCTGGCGAGGCAGGGAAGCGGGCAAGCAGTCCGAACAGCCTGACCAAATAGCTTTTTTCCCCGTCAAAAGTGGAATGAATACCATTTTTTTAACTGCAAAGTGTGTCTGGCAAATGTACTTACAGTTTCAACTGATGGAATAAATCATCACTGTTTGAACAATTATCTTTTTTACTTACCATGAGAATTCGCTCGACAGCGGCGTCCACAGTAAGCCAAATAACCGGAAGTGCAATCAGTGGTAGATTGAAAACGAGGCTATCGGCGAACTTCTTATATGACACAGCGCGTGCAGGCTGAGCGAGCCAGCCATCCATTCTATTTAGGATCCATACTGTCATGTACAAAAGCGAGGATGCTGAAGAGTTGCGTCCCTTGCATTTGGTTTGGTCATTCAATGGGTTCCTTGGAGCGTGGCTCAGTAAGCTAACGTTCGTTTATGAAGTGTAGGGCACACATCATCAAAACTCTGCTCATATGCCATCTGAAATGTTGAACTCTCTCATTCCAGTCGTTTACAGGGTATATCTGCACGAGGTGAATGAGCGCAGTGGCAATCTAATCGGAGATTTAAAAACAAGGGAAATCATCTTACCGTCCTGCGCCTTCGGGGAG
>JAWQFJ010001125.1:10000-35000 GCA_034096865.1 Theodoxus fluviatilis
CAATAGATATGTGATTCTCGAAGGTATCTCGCTTTGATGTACTCACCCTCCTCAAGAAATTCACATCTGAATGTTTGAGATCTGTAAGCAGGATGTGGTGGTCTGTCGCAGAGGCAACGCTGCGATTCCATATCTGAGAGTAAACATCATAGCCTCACGTAAACACAAACTGGTAAGAAGTTGTTTTCCCGTGTTAGTGCACAAGAAGAGCTTTCGTTATCTATGACGTAGCAAGAATGTCTTCCTTCCCCTTTCGCGTACTACGTCATCACTATTGAGGCACGTCAATAAAATCAAGGCTTCTTTGTTTATTTTCTCTTTTTTGGGGTCTGTCTCATGGGATTTTTCTTTAAAATGTGTAACTGCATGTATGCGATAGAGTAAGGTTGTTTTGCCTGAACACGGTGATGCTGACACAGCAGTCTGTCCTGTCTACTGCCCTGTTGGAGTAGCGTCGCTTGTGTGTGTGTGTGTGTGTGTGTGTGTGTGTGTGTGTGTGTGCGTGTGTGTGCGCGCGCGCGCGTTCGTGTGTCTGTTTTTGTGTGTTTATGTCTGTTTTTGTGTGCGTGCGTGGGTGTGTGTGTCTGTTTTTTGTGTGTTTATGTCTGTGTTGTGTGCGTGTGTCTGTTTTTTGTGTGTTTGTGTCTGTTTTTGCGTGCGTGTGTGTGTGTGTGTGTGTGCATGTGTGTGTGCGTGTGTGTTTGTGTGTGTGTATGTATGTGTGTGTGATATTTGACTTAAAGCCTTTGACACAGTCAGCAAGCACACACACACACACACACACACACACACACACACACACACACACACACACCATTTCTAGGCAAAATAATGCAACAACACGAAAATGCGAAATTGCTTTATTTTTCTTTTATTCCAAAGCGATTTATCGGAAAAACTTTATCACAAACCGAAAGAACGCAGAAGGCACATCAAGCAAAGATAAATTTTCACCGTAAATTGGAGCAAAGTCGACGTATATGAGGAGTGTTTTCAGAAAAAGAAAAGAATTAACCTTTGATGTGATTGACTTTATAAAATACTCTCAAAAGCAAAATAAGTCTGCGTTTGTCAATCAATGGTTCCACATTCTCGCTACTTTTGCAGGGCCACGCAGATACACTGCCAGAAAGCTCATGTCATTGGAACGTCTCGCTTTCTCAGTCGAGAAAACCGCTACCTCGATATACTACTGCCCAAGCTTAAAACGAATGTGTTTTTCGTTTTATCTTTGCTTTGAATTTTACAGCTGTTGTGCTCCCATAGTTATTCAAAAGCATAGGTTCATGTACATTTTCGATCTTACAGAGATACGACGAAAACTTCAATTTTTAATCATGAAAAAAATACATTCTCTCTCTAGACACACCTGAGACATAACCTCCGAAATCTCCGTTGGGGGAGAGCAACTACCTTTTATTTTAGAATTTATATGTCAATATTTAGATTTTGAAAGAAAGGAAAATCGAATTAATGTTGTAATTATAAATGTTTGTATCCATGTTTTGAGAGAGAGAGAGAGAGTGAAAGTGAGAGAGAGGGAGAGAGAGAGAGAGAGAGAGAAAGAGGGAGAGAGAGAGAGAGAGAGAGAGAGAGAGAGAGAGAGAGAGAGAGAGGAACGGATAGACACACACACAGATATAGATGAGACAGAAACAGACATGGAGACAGTGATAGCACCAATGGGCACAATGGCAAACTCTGAAAGAAAACGTTTACACAGCCTGAAGCGTGTTCAGGCCTTACAGAACACATCTGTTTAGCAGTGTCGAGCATGACCTGAGGAAAAGGATGTAGTTGATGTAATAGTTACATCTCGACACCATCTTTGAACCAGAACCAAACTTGCTTGGCAGAGCAGGAAGCTACATATGATATGACTTTTAAAAAACCACGAGCAGATCTTTTACAATGTCATGCTAAGTGATATAAATGGACGATATAAAGCGTAAAGCTATGATATGAAGTCAAACGTTACATGGAAAACAAAATTATCATAACATTCAGCAGTTTCACTCACATACATATTGCACAAGTTCACTCATATAGAGGCTAGCTGCAAAAAGGAAAGCTCGGCTGTTCAACGAATTCACCAAAGTCATTTCACTCCTCGATGTAGTTTTTCATCACATTTGAACAGGGTCCCACAGACTGCATGGCTAATCCCGAGTGACATCAACACATTTTTGCAGATCGAGATTGGCAGGTAAGTGAACAAAATAGTTGATCGCTTTCTAAAAAAACAGTTACTTCGTCTGATGTATCGCTCGTCGCCAACATTAAAGATGTAGCAAAACCCACACATCCATAATCTGAGATGACGTTCATCGCCAACATGAAAAGAATATTTGAAAAATTCATGCACCTCTCGAACACGACTTGAATTCCCTCCGTATGACGAAGACCCCAAACCACGACAGGTCGTGGACAGAATGGATGACATGACATCACCGTATATCTGGTAGTGAATTATGCTTTTGTAATGGTGGCAACAAAACACGGCGAACATGAAAGTGAAAATGGCACTGCACTCACAAAGCTTGCCTTACGCTGGAGTACGAAAACGGTCCTCGATAACCGCTGTATTGGTTTTCGCTGCAAGCTCTGTGGGTGCCACAGCCTGTTCAAGATGGTTTAGATCGGTGATCAGTGGCCTTATGATGATGGTTTTGATCGCAACTCAGATTATGTATTTTTTGGTATTCCTCAAGAGAGGTTAGGAAATGAGATGAGACTCAGTTTCCAATATGATGCGATAAACAACGTGCGGATATAAAACTCAACTGTTATGTGTGAACACGGTAAAATGCCATTTAGTTCACGAAAACTTCGTTTGCGACTATGTCAATACTGTAAAAATCGACTTAGACACTGCATGAAACTCATATATAATGATTGTGACAAACAGCTGAGGCATCCCAGTCAGAGTGTCCGGATGCCGCACACACACACCCTTCCCTCCCCCCGGTTTCCTCTTTGGCTACTTGGGGCCGCCCCTGGCTGAGCTACTGGAGCTGGCCCTAAAAGCCCAGCAGCCAGGGGTTTCATCTGATGCGGGGGTGGGGGTGAAAGTTGGGGTAGGGGTTGGGGGGGCACTGAGTGGTTCGGCTTTATGTTATATTTCATGTTGACATGCCATTCAAGTTGTCTGCTGGTATAGGTCGAATAAGATTTAGGTGGAAAGTGTATATTTTGTCTGAGGAATGCATGCGTTCCAATGGCTGGTTTTTGCCTTTCAGAATTGTTTTGAACTGTCAGCTGAGAGTGCTGTATAGGCACACTGTACAAATACTAATACAATCGCGTGCAGATACTGGAGTGTATCTACGTAATAAACACATGTTTGACATGGAGACAACAGTAACAAACAAAATTAACGATAACAATGTATAAAATGCATGGACCAAGATATGCAAATGAGAAGGTATATGCTGGAATTCTACAGTTAGCCATGGAAGCAACAACATTGATACATATTTAAAGCAGCTTCAAAGTCACCTGTGAAGTACAAGGGACTCGAAGATATCTAACTTTTTCTACGCCAGAGATTCGCTTCAGATTACAATTCTCAAACTAAACTGCATGCTAACAGACGAATCTACCGCCCTATAAGTATTCTTTCTACAACATTACAATTTACTACGAGTTCAGTATGTAACCAATGCAAAAAAAATTCTGTCATCTTTATAATTAAACTCTAGCAAATTCCACAACTGAAGATCGATTAATTATCAGCTTTATCGACATCTTCTCTTCAAATGTATAGAATTTTTTCACAACCTATCAGCAGTCATAATATATGTCATGGTCAAGATTTAAAAAATGATATATCCTAAACAGCGCCCATACAAAGACATTGGAATTCATTACACCACTAGGCAGCTTAGCAGTCAATCAGCAAAGAACTCAGAAATATTCCATGTTCTAGATAGGTGTCTCTAGCCAATCATTGATCGGGACAAGATCTGACGACACCCATTTATATAAAAAAACAGGTCTGTGAGAATCAAGACCAATCACAGGGTCCAGACACATGTAGACGATGAAGCCCTGGCAGAGCCCAGAATGAAGACATGGGTGTCTAGCAGGCAAGCGTTGATGAAAAAGCGTGCACAGAAGCACGCACGGTGCCGCGCAGTTCAGGATTGAAACAGCGGGTAGCGCACGTACTCGTTCTGTCCATCTTGGCCCCCCTGTCTGCAGCTGTAGTAGTACACCAGGGGGCTGGGATCGATCAAGCACGGCGGGGGGGAGGGGGGCATGTCCTCACTGTCCACTCTCAGTAAAAAACGCAGCTGCTCGGGGTCGTAGGGGGCGGTGGGCTCCAGGGGGACGGGCAGCGGGTAAGGATAGGAGGGCAGAGGGTGGGGCATAGATGGCTGGGGGTAGGGGCAGGGGAGCTGACTCGCCTCCGGGGGATGGGGTCTCTCCAGGAGGTCAGAGGGCAGGGCTAGGAGGCCGCGACAGAGGTCGTTGCAGACGTGGTGACGCAGGGCTCTGTAGACGCCGTTTAAGCCCCGGTCCTCGGGCCCGAAGCTGGCCTTACGGGAGTGGATGGTAGGGGTCTTGCAGAGCACGGCGTCCTCCCCCTTGAGAGAGCCCTCCACGTTGCACAGCACCAGCTCGCCGCCGCTCTCGTGGTATGAGAAGTGAACCAGCGCTTCCATTAATGTCGACCTGAAAAGGGGAAACAACTCTTGGTCAGAATGAGAGCACTGTGCGAGGACGATTTTGAGTTACCTCCCTTGAATTAATGACCTTGAGGGACTTGAGGAGTAATGAAGATAGACTCGTCAGTTTGCTACGTTTCAGCTTGGGTGTACCTCAATATATAAAAAATTCTAAAATTGTTATCGTGCGTGTTGTCGTAGATATACATAATTAACAGTAGATACTGTGCAGATGACGAGCTATCAATGTAAGTAAACGAGAGGTTTCGAAACAGGGACTTATATGTTGGAGTACTGCACAACAGCACATAATGTGTGCATGGGTAAGAATTGAAATTTGATTAGTTTTACAGGATGAAAAAGCAATTAAAACCCATGATGATGATGATGATGATGATGATGATGATGATGATGATGATGATGATGATGATGAGAGAGAGAGAGAGAGAGAGAGAGAGAGAGAGAGAGAGAGAGAGAGAGAGAAAGAGAGAGAGAGAGAGAGAGAGAGAGAGAGAAAGAGAGAGAGAGAGAGAGAGAGAGAGAGAGAGAGAGAGAGAGAGAGAGAGAGAGAGAGAGAGAGAGAGAGAGAGAGAGAGAGAGAGAGAGGCAGACATACGAACGAACAGACATGCACAGAGAGAGAAAGAGAGAGCGAATAAGAGGGGTGGTAGGGAACAGACAGACAGAAAAAAGACAGACGAACGAATGGTCGGACGGACGACGGACGAACGGACAGACGGACGAAAGAAGAGAGAGAGAAAAGAGAGGATGAAGAGGCAAGAAGAGGAAGGGGTGACGGGAGAGAAACAAAGAGAAGCACACTGAGAATTTGAATCAAAGGCAGACTGACAGATCTGAAATGAAGAGGAGGTGAGAGACTGTCAGACATGAGAGTCACAGAGACAGCTGCCAACAGCCAGACAGAACCCTTCACAGAGACAGCTGCCAACAGCCAGGCAGAACCCTTCACAGAGACAGCTGCCAACAGCCAGGCAGAACACTTCACAGAGACAGCTGACAACAGCCAGACAAAACACTTCACAGAGACAGCTGCCAACAGCCAGGCAGAACACTTCACAGAGACAGCTGCCAACAGCCAGGCAGAACACTTCACAGAGACAGCAGACAACAGCCAGACAGAACACTTCACAGAGACAGCTGACAACAGCCAGGCAGAACACTTCACAGAGACAGCTGACAACAGCCAGGCAGAACACTTCACAGAGACAGCTGACAACAATCACGCAGAACATTTCACAGAGACAGCTCCCAAATGTCGGGCAGAACACTGCACAGAGAAAGCTGACAACAGTCAGGCAGAACACTTCACAGAGACAGCTGACAACAGCCAGGCAGAACATTTCACAGAGACAGCTGCCAAATGTCGGGCAGAACAGTGCACAGAGACACCTGGCAACAATCAGGTAGAACACTTCACAGAGACAGCTGCCAAATGTCGGGCAGAACAGTGCACAGAGACAGCAGACAACAGTCAGGCAGAACAGTGCACCCACCTGACACACGTGTCAGTGCGCCCCTCTCTGTCCACGTAGGCGGTGAGGCGTTTGCCCAGGCGCTCCTCGATCACCACCCATTGGTCCTTGCGTGGCTTGTTTCGTCTGCTGGAGTGGCCACTCAGCATCTTCACGAACGACATCTGCACGCAGAAATATTCATCCGCATGAATGAACGAACGAACGAATGAATGAATGAATGAACGATCGAGATAACGAACAATTGAATGAATGATTGAATGTACGTATACATGAATGGATGTATGGATGAATGAATGGACGAACGGGCAGACGGACAAATGAATAAATGAATGAATGAATGGATGGATGAATGAATGGAACTTTACGGCCAATCAGCCTGTGTATGCTAAGCAAGGCCCTTGACCACGAAAACACTAGAGCTGGTTGGAGTGCGTGCAAGTCTAGTCTCGAGGTCCCTAGTTATTCGCCTTCTTCAAATCAGTAGGGAAATGCGTGGGTCTGTTCTCTCTCTCTCTCTCTCTCTCTCTCTCTCTCTCTCTCTCTCTCTCTCTCTCTCTCTCTCTCTCTCCCTCTCTCTCTCTCTCACACACACACACACACACACACACGCACGCACACACACACACACACACACACACACACGCACACACACACACACACACACACGCACGCACGCACGCACGCACACACCCACATGGGGTCAACAAAGACGTTTGGAGGAGACGAGTTGAGGTGATGCTACGTTGACTTTGTGATGGGTGAGAGGTGACGGTAGAGAGTCAAGTCTACTTTGCAGAGAAAATGAGGGACGTGTATTGTGTATGGGCACGGCTATTCCTGATTTGCTTTCAATTGGAGTTTCGAGGGAGCAGGCTATGGAGAGAATATGCCTGGTATATTGCCCAGTCAGCATGGATGTCCAGTGAATGTTATCGGAAAGGGAACTTGTCCAGGTATCAATGACCGCTATTGACAGCTTGTCTCCAGTTCCCATCTTTGACATGTCTGTCTCTCCTTTCTACTGACCATCCTTTCTTTGCTCTGTTGTCTTTTATCTTTGTTCCGCGTTTGGTTCTTCCCTTCTCTCTCAGTCCCATTTCCCCATCTCTGTCCACCTGCCTTTCTGTCTGACTGTCTGCCCGCCCATCCATCCGTCCGCCTGCCTGGTTGCCTATCTGCCTGTCTACCTGCCTGCCTGCTGTCTGCCCGTCAGCAAGCTTGCCTGCCTGTTTGTCTACTTTTCTGACTATCCTTTTGCCTGCCTGCCTGCCTGCCTGCCTGTCTGCCTGCAAGTCCTCCTTCCTCCTCCTTACAAACCATCCTACATCTTTCCGCAAGTTATACTCCTTCTTCCTAGCCTGTGCTGTCACCGCCTTCCTTCCTTGTGTGTGTGTGTCTGTCTGTCACCCTTTCTTTCTCTCTCTCTCTCTCTCTCTCTCTCTCTCTCTCTCTCTCTCTCTCTCTCTCTCTCTCTCTCTCCCCCACCCCCCACCCCCATTTCGTATGTATATTTGTAGTGTCCACACTTACCTCGTCCATGCTGGCCTTGAGAACGCGAGTGAAGGTAACTTTCTTTCGTCCCTCGTTGGCGACGTGGCGGTTGAAGGCCCGTGCCAGTTCCCTGGCCTTCTTGGACTTCGTGATCTCCACGTCACACGCCGTCAGCGTGTCCATGTCCCCAAGGAACACCTTGACCACGGAACGCTCGCCCATGCGTGGCCCGTGTCCGTTCATGATGCCCACATAGGCCTACAGGGGTAAATTGGGCATGTGTGAAGGGGATGGGGAAGTATGCAATAGTGTTAGGTAATGTGGGATGGAGAAAGGAAGAAAGGAAAATATTGATGGATGGATGGATGGATGGATAGATGGATGGACGGTTGATGAATGAAGGAATGAATAAATGAATGAACGAATGAATGAATGGAAGAAAGAGTGAAGTATGGTTGGATGGATACATGAATGAGAGAGAGACAGAGAGAGATACAGAGAGATAGACAGACACACAGACAGTGAGACACAGACAGACACACACTGACAGACAGATAGATAGACAGACGGACGGACGGACAGAGTAAGACGGACAAAGACAGCGAGAATAAGAGAGCGAGCGAGCGAGCGAGAGAGAGAGAGAGAGAGAGAGAGAGAGAGAGAGAGAGAGAGAGAGAGAGAGAGAGAGAGAGAGAGAGAGAGAAGGGGGGGGGGAAGACAGACAGAGAGACAGATAGATACACAGAGGCAGAGACAGAAAGCGAAAACAAGAGACAAGAGGCAGAGACAGAAACGGATAGAAACAGAATCAGACAGATATAATATATATATATATATATATATATATATATATATATATATACACACAGAAACAGAGAGCCAGACAAAAACATAGACAGAGAGAAATAGACACAAGAGAGAGAGAGAGAGAGAGAGAGAGAGAGAGAGAGAGAGAGAGAGAGAGAGAGAGAGAGAGAGAGAGAGCAGACAGAACATACATAAGAAGGCAGACAAAACCTAGTTTGAAAAAATCCTCATTACACTATCCTTCTACACACATACATACATACACACACTCACACACACACACACACACACACACACTCACACACACACACACACACACACACACTCACACACACACACAAAAGAAGCGGAAGCCATCATCCCCTTCTCCCAAACACCAACTCCATCCAATCCTAAACCCCCCAAACAAAATTCCCGTCATCACTGAGGAAATCATCTGAGACAACCACCGAACCACCCTTGTCTCCTCACCTTGAGGCGCTCTCCTCTTGCGAAGGACTTGGCATCGAAGCTGCACCAGTAGCAGCTGCCGTCACAGTCTGGCGAGGAGAGGAAGGTGGAGTAGGAGAGAGGCATCGCGATGCCCCGTCTAGCAATTCACCATCAGACTCTGCGGAATCCCCTGCAAGACCGCACCAGCTCCGTCAAGGAGGAAACGGGGGAGACGACTCGAACACTTCCAGGGGAGGTAATTTCTTGGCCGTGGGGGAGTGTTCCGCAACTGGCGAGGAAGGATTCACAGCGGAGAACTCCGAGACGGTCCGGGGCAGTCTGGGTGTATCTGCAAGCAATTGAGGACAAGTAAGAAATTGTGCCGGAGAAAGAGTGTGTAATGTCATGAGGCAAGGAAAACTACAAGTGGTAATCTCGTGCCAAGCAAAATATCACGGCAGAATAAGCCAACTACAGGAAACATTGATAAGAATCACCGCGGGCGTCCCAGCACTGGAACAAGAACCCACAGACAACACAAGGCCCGATTATAGGCAGATAGCTAAGGCTGTTCCTCTTTCCTTTCTATGATAAAAAGAACCCATCCTCGACAATAACCTTTTTATGGTATCAGAATTTATCAAACAAATCTTAAGTAACGCAAAATGTAGCTTTAAAATATCAGTTTAAATAAGGAAAAAATGTATTCTATTGACAACACTCACTTCTAGCAGGCAGAGCAAAAGACAACTGTCCCCAGATAGCGCTCTTGCTATACTGCCAGCAAAGTGAAGGTTACCACCTTCGGGAATTTCCATCATCCATCAAACGCACGTGTCTACTCCAAGAACATTAATTATACAGGCTCTCGGCAGGAAGTTTGACCACTGGCTACCGACAGCTTGACCTTATGTTCAAGTACGACCCGGATCATGATTAAGCCGCGGGGCTTAGAGCAGGGCAGTCCGTCAGCGTGTCACGGGAGCGCACACGACCGTGACACACTCGTCACATGCTGGCCCCCTGTGGGGTGGGAGGTAAGAGTTGGCCCACTGCGCCCTTCTACGCCATTTTGTCAAATGTCCGTAACTAAGCTATAAGGAGATCGAGACTTGTACTGTAACCTGCGCCCAGCATGTTGTGATCGGTGGCCTCGCATAGCCTGCAGAGGCTGATAGGCTATTAACTTAAACTCCAGTTATCATCATCGTCATCATCGCCACATTGATTGTGCTGACTCGGACTGTCACGCTGCAGACGACATGGAGGTGGATGGAGACCGTACACAGGCACGAGACACGTGGTCAAAATAGGAACTGTGATCGGTTGTTGACGAAGACTGCCGTGGTAGCTGATAATGAGCGCCAACGACAGTTTGAAAAAAAAGCGAGTTCGTTGCTTAAATTGGACCTCGACGAGCTTTTGGGCACATCAAGAGGCGGTGGGCTCTGTCCTGGAGGCAAACGATGAACTATGTGGTCAAAAGAACACTAGTGGTAAATAGTTGCCAACTCTACGTTGAATACTTTTTTAAGCCCTCAAAACTGACCAGTACAAAACGTGCCAAAAGATTTTTTTTCTCAACAAAATTGCAGTGAGATGACATTTGACAGATCTTATGACTGACAAAATTTGTCACTAATCCAGGCAGAGTTAAAGACTTCGATTTTTAAAAATATCATTCAGAAAAGTATTGCGTCGAACCGTTATCATAACTGCTGCAATGATTACATGATTCATCGAAGCACATTTCATCAGAATAGGCGCATATTCCCTCCAAAATATAGACCATAGACTCCTAATAAACCATCTAGTTTAAGCAATGAACTCTTTTTTGTCATTGACGCATATTAGGCAAAAAAAAAAAAATTGGTGTGGTTAAGGTAACATAGCCAAAAAAAATAGGGTAGGTAGGTAGGCAATAACTTTTTTTTTTTTTAACTTTTTTTTCTCTCGTGGAAACCAAATAAAAAATACTCGACTTGGAAATAAGTGTGTGAACAGACAACGGATATTCCCTTATGTCAAGAGCTGCTTTTTGGTGGTGGGTAGTACACACAAATCCTTGACGCTATAAGGGAAAGCACTTCCTACCCCTGGGCTACTTGGGGTGAGACAAACACGACACAGACCACGCAAGCAAGGATAAATGAATAACCAAGGATTTAATGCACATAGGGACACAAGAAACAATTCCACACACCGACTTCCCATCCACAATACAAATCGCAAACCCTACACCTCCACTACATAAATCACAAAACCCTTCACCTCCACCGCACAAATCACAAAACACTTCCCCTCCACAGTCCAAATCACAAAACACTTCCCCTCCACAGTCCAAATCACACAACACTTCCCCTCCACAGTCCAAATCACACAACACTTCACCACCACAGTCCAAACACCAAATACTTCACCGCCACAGTCCAAATCACACAACACTTCCCCTCCACAGTCCAAGTCACACAACCCTTCCCCTCCACAGTCCAAATCACAAAACCCTTCCCCTCCACAGTCCAAATCACACAACACTTCCCCTCCACAGTCTAAATCACACAACACTTCCCCTCCACAGTCCAAATCACAAAACCCTTCCCCTCCACAGTCCAAACACCAAATACTTCACCGCCACAGTCCAAGCCCCAACCACTTCACCTCCACAGTCCAAATCCCAAATACTTCACCGCCACAGTCCAAACACCAAATACTTCACCGCCACAGTCCAAACCCCAACCACTTTCCCCCGCCACAGTCCAAGTCACAAAACCTTCATATCCGTATCTCAACTCACCACCCTTCAGCTTACAGCACAAACCACCAACCCTTCTCTCCACAGGCAAAATCACAAAACACTTGCCCTCCACAGTCCAAATCACACAACAATTCCCCTCCACAGTCCAAATCCAGACCTGGGTACCCCAAATTTTGCCTCAGCGTACTCGCTGGTTCAGATATGCGTATTTTTTTTAAACTGTGCGTATTTTTTGCGCGGACCGACAATTTCAAAAATGCAGCTTTTGGTTTGCACACATGATACTCCACAGTCAGTCAGGGAGACAAAAAAATTGTGAAGTGGCAATGCAAGTGAAGAGTTACTTCCCCCTTGACCACACCAAAGATTATAAGTTACACACGGCTATGGAACCTCTTCCAAAAAAATTTGCTTACCATATATCCTCCAGGAACTTGAAGTGATCAAGCCTATGATTTTCACATAGCTGCCAAGTGCTACGATTTAGGCGTAGCATGCTACGATTTCGACATGCTTGCTACCATCGTCCGGGAAAAACTACGATTTTTCAAAGCCTCGAACTGAACTTTTGACTGTCACGTAGAACCCCCCTCCCATCCCGTCCCCCCCCCCCCTTCACGCCGTCGGTTCAGCGCTCAGCACCTTCACAGTCAACACCCCCCACCCCCCACCCCCGCTTCACGCTGTCTGTTCAGCGCTTCGCGCCTGCTCTAACATCGCCATTTTCCTTCTTTTGCGTGTGTGCTACGCCTATTTCTTACATGCTACTCCAAAAAGCTCTGGATGCTACTCTTTGGCATGATGGTGGGTTGGCAGCTCTGTTTTCAGTACAGTGCATGTTTGATAAAACAACCATGAAATACACACACACACACACACACACACACACACACACACACACACACGCACACACACACATAGAGGGAAGGTGAGAAAGAGAGAAAGAAAGAGAAAGAGAGAGAGAGAGAGACAGACAGACAGACAGAGATAGAGAGAGAGAGAGAGAGAGAGAGAGAGAGAGAGAGAGAGAGAGAGAGAGACAGACAGACTAGGTCTAGACTAAGCCTGGTCAAAAGACCATGCAGTATCCATAAGAACAATGAAAATATAGCCAGAGAGCCACGATAATCAGTGACAGGCCCTGGACGCCTAAGCAAGGCGAGTTATTTTAACCCCGATTTATCTCTAAAGTAAACTCAGACAATTCCAACTGTCTGTTCCGCTCTCCCTTGGCTGGAAACCAGTATATATAGCAAAGCGCAACCTAGGATCCTCTGACGATCGTACCTTAGCTCACTGATCAAGATTAGACTGAGCGATCTCTCCCTCAACCCACAACATTGTTTAAAAAAAAAACTTCAACATTTTCAATAAAAAGATGTAGGGTCGGCGCCCCAGAATAGGGTAGGTCGGGTTACCGTAACCACACCATTTTTTTTTTTTGGCCTTATCTCGGTACCCACGAGGACACAGACAAAATTCTTTCTTGTAGGGTTCACGTGAAATTCAGAGAAAAATATCTGTCCATATTCCCGTGTCACTGCTTCATATTTCTCGTCACGTACCACACGCCGGGAGAGGACCTCCTGGTCGTCAGACGGGAGGGGACGGCGATACAACAGATAGTCTGGTGATGGCTGCAGTGGTTATCGCAGAGGATAGGGAGGAAAAGCAACTTCACAGACTGGCTCTCGTCGCCATAAGGGGCAATCGAAACATACTAAATATGTTTCCTTCTTCCGTAATCCTTCACGCTGCAGAATAATCGTCCATTGATAAGCCAAGAGTAAACACTTGATGGAGAACATCCTGTTTGGCAGTATCTTCCTGTGCATAAACGAGTCCACCATTTATCGTCTTCCACTGTGCAGTGCACAGTAATGAAACCTGCTTTGTTTGCGCACAAAGCGCTAACAACACCACGTTTTATTGCAACGTCAGAGCACCCTGACGTCCTCTGGAAGGTCGTAGGTAAGATCTCCGCTTGAGATTCAACACTTTTTCCCCCTTTTGTCTACGTTCTGCAGGGTTTCATCTCCATATTTGGGACTTCCACGATGCATTGTTTGGCCACGACCCACATTCTCTTCCATTTCCTGCGATTGGAAGTGTGGACAATACGTGCATGCGTCTCCATTTCCTATGCCAATAAATCACACTATCACTTTCCTCCTTCCTCCTTGGAATGAAGGGAAAACACACCCGAAAACCCAGAGGGTGTTTCCTGCCTGTGACTGATAAGAAGCCATTTTTAACAAGCTGGTGATAATTAAGTTACACGCAGAGACAATAGAGGGAGGGAGGAGGGTAAGGGAAGGAGCGAGAGAATGAAGGAGACAAAGTAGATTACCCCAGCGAAAGCGACGGGAGAGAGGCAACGGGGTAACGAAAAGAGCTAGGGGAAGACAAAAAGGAAGATAAAAAGGAAGAGACAAAAGGAAAAAATGGAGGGACATTGAGACGGTTCTGAGTGTCAAACAAGGACATGAGAAAAAGGAGAGGGTGGAAAGAAAAAAGAAATCACAGAAGAGAAGGAAGTAAACAGAAAGACAGGCACACACACACACACACAGAGAGAGAGAGAGAGAGAGAGAGAGAGAGAGAGAGAGAGAGAGAGAGAAAGAGAGAGAGAAAGAGAGAAGGGAGAAAATAATGACCAGAAGGGCAAAGGGAGAGAAGAAACAAAACAGGAAAAGGCAAACTAAGATAGAAAAAGATATTTAAAACAAGATATGGAGACCGGGAGAGAGTTTTTAAATTTTAGTACAAATAACAATAACACGACAGAGTGAGCAGGGAAGAAAGACGGCAGGCAACCAACGTGGTAACAACAAAGGGAGAACAGAGAGGAAGAGGAGGTCCGAAAAAATGTCCATAGCCATTCGTTGCTACAGACTGCTAGGTCTCCACGTCAGTATATACACCACGTGGGCCTTGGAAGCATGACGAGTGGCATCCAAAGTCTCTCACACACTGGCACCGCAGAACCTACAGAATACGACACAGGCAATGGTGTACCTGTGCAATGACAAACAGGTAATGCAATCGGATTACCACCCAGCTGGTGACCTGGTCAAACGAGCACAGGCAAGCTAGTAATGATTTTCTTGCTGATCGAATACACTGCAAGCGGCAATTATAATCAGCGAGCTGTAATACATGCATGTTTCTTTGAACGTGGTACATAATGCTGCGGCATTGTAATTAACCTAATTACATTGTACAGAGAAAGAACAGAAAATGTTAATGTGTTGACAGGTCAGGAGACTTCTGTGAGTCTACAACTCGTGAAAGCGACCAGGCTCCGTCATCGAACAGGTTGAAGGGAACACTCTACCTTAGAGTCAGGATCTGCTCTGCGAAATACTGCAGGTATCGCAAAGTCAGAATCCAAAGCACCAAGCAAGTACATTCTACAGAGAAAGACAGAAGTTATTCCTTTGTGCTAAGAGATCAGGAGACTTCAGTGAGTCTACGTCTGGTGAAAGCGAGCAGTCTTCATCTGCCCATTGTCAGGGTCTGTACAGCGAAACACTGCATGCAGATCTACGTGAGAATCTACATGGACAGCACCAACCTGCACAACTCGCGGGAAAACGGCGCCGAGCCAAAAAGCAGTCCTTCGCTGTCCACGTTCAATACACAACTGTGCTCGTGGTCTCACTCTCAGGCGTTTAAATTGTGCGCCAAACAGTTCGGTGACCTCAGATAACCCGACCCAAACCGAATCGAGGTTGTGCAGTTTTATCCCACCCTGTCCGAGTCTGCTTGTCTATCTTTGCAGGGTGTTCCGCCGTAATGTCACGTGGACGATCCGATGACTCCATGACGGTGGTCTATTTTTAGACCCCAATGGAGCAAGGCACCGTACAGAGTTGAGCAACTGCCTGGCAACTGCCACGTTTATCGGAGGAAAGCCCAACGTTTTGCGGGAACGCTGCAGTGACAATTTCAGGGCGTCCTTTAGATAGGCGCTGTCGCGTCTGCTACGGTCAGGTCGAGGTTACATTTGAATTTGAAATGATGGTGAAATGTTGAAAGAATTCGATCCGTCTGTCCCAGAAAGTCGTTTGTAAAACAACGGCATTTTTCACAGACCCCCAGCATGCACATGTTTGCAGAGTACATAATGTAAGATCTAAAGAACACCACTTACATGTATACCATCTCTTTCCTTTTTGAAGCAAAGGCGGGCCGGCGGTCGTCACGTGGCTCTCTGCTCACAGAGTGTTTGCCGAGTGGGCATAACTCAACACCGATATAGGTGCTGTTCATTTTGAACCGCCGCAGCTGACTGCTTCTAGGATATACGCGGATCCTTGGAAACAAAACCTATAGAAGCCTCTGCCAATTTGAATCCGAAACCCTGCCGCTGTGTCGCTTGGCGCGGACCAGACATTTTCCGGCGCAGGCCCACGAGAATGTCGCTTGGTCTGACTGGAAATGTTTATCCGAGCATGGACTGTTTAATCAGCCATTTACATGGACTACAGAATACCATTGCAGTAAATGGAGAAGGACTTCTTTACAAAGCTTCAGTTAAGATTTAGGCATGTCTCTAAAATAAACTGCAGGCAAGTTTAGCCAGGTAGGTAGCAGCCACACACATTTTGACTTTGGAATGGCTTCGTGCAAAGTAACGCGCATTTATTTTCGATTGAAACAAGAAATCTCTTACGCGTGCAGTTTACAAAAGTATATAGAGAGCCTTTTCGTTGATTAATCATTATGCTTCCAGATACGCCACGAATATTTCGTACAAAGACTTCAATTATTTATTATTTGCACAATTTGTCACATTACCTAAAACGCCTGGAGAGTTACAGTGAGAGATCACACACACACACACACACTCCCTCCCCCCTCTCTCTCTCTCTCTCTCTGTATCTCCTTATCTCTCTATCTCTTTATCTCTCTCTATCTCTCTCTTTCTTTCTCTCTCTATCTCTTTCTTTCTCTCTGTCTCTGTCGCTCTCTCTCTCTGCCTCTCTCTCTCTCTCTCTCTCTCTCTCTCTCTCTCTCTCTCTCTCTCTCTCTCTCTCTCTCTCTCCCCAACCACCACAATGTCAATACGATTATCAGTAGAAGTGTCGGATGAAATCGAATGGCAAAAGTTGCCACTCTGTCAACAACTGTTTTACTAACGAAAGAATAACCGTAAAAAACATCGGAACTAAATTTTAGACATATGAACGTAAGTTGAATCTTCCGTTGATCTAAAATTTCACCGAAGCTACCCTACAGTCGCTTTGCTTCCCGCCAAAAATAGCTCGGATTTGTTCAGCAGAGATAAGAGAGGGGGCGGTTAAATCGTTAAAAGGGAGACAATTCATTTTGTTCATCTTACACGTCTTGCCTTCACACGGCGCCTTTGCACACGAGGCGTGACCAATCGCGTGCAAGGCTGTAATCCATTACCCGCCAGCCCATTACCTGCGTCTGCATGTACTGCAGTCAACACGCGGGGCTGTCGCCAGGACGGCCCAAGATCTACCCTCGGCCGTGCTCAAAGCTCATTTTTTTGGGGGGGTGGGGTGTGTGTGTGTGTGTGTGTGTGTGTGTGTGTGTGTGTGTATGCAATCATGCTGTGTCCAATGTCAACTCAGAAAAATAGACGTACTGGAGCAGCCTGAAAACAGCAGCCCAGTCATCCCCAGGAGAAGCTGAACCATGGCATTAAAGACTCACACAATGGAGGTAGGAGATGAAAATGACTCAATCCTGGTGGTTGCCACGCATTTGCATAATTTATACCATCGGAGACGTCGTGAGGCATCGCCCCCGTGAGTCTTTCGTCATTGGCTGTAATGGATTACTGACGCAGACAATGCTGGTATCTAGAGCTGAGACATAATGATTTTAATCTTCACTTCCTCATCCCCCTCCTAGCTGCTGAGTGCTCCCTCTACCTGTACCTGCCAGAGGACAAGAATGCAGACAAACAGATGGGCGCACAGATATGAACATCATCTACGTTCACTGGTGAATACTACCGCATGAAAGTGTCATCACGCCACACAAGATTTCACAGCCCACGCATGTACCCGACTTTACTCCTGGGTGGTTGTGGTAACATTCACAGTCAACGCAGTCATCTTTACTCCTGGGTGGTCGTGGTAATAGTCACAGTCAACGCAGTTATCTTTACTCCTGGGTGGCTGTGGCAACAGTCACAGTCAACGCAGTCATCGCGAAAGTCGTAGTTGCAGCAGAAGTAGTCACAATTGAAGTAGTGCCGGTATAGATAGTTATAGTACCACCTTTGTTACTACATTTTACGACCAATAAAGCTAGTTTTTTTTCTTATAATTTCTTCTAAACAAGTCTTAACAGACAATATGTAATGGAGGGCAACAAAAGAATTTAAGGAAAACAAAAACTGGTGGAAGCGGTCCGACAGAAAACATTTGTCGGTACCGTTCTGACCGAAGTGGACACAAAAAGACTTCTCTGTTCACTCCCAAAACAAAGTACAACAAACATATTTTGAACTCGCGCCACAACCTGAAATTCACACCGTAAACTTTTCAGAGATATTTACATATCACTATGACAGAAGAAAAACAATAACCCCCACTTTTGTAAACCGTGATACTCCTTCATGTACAAGTGATAGGCTTGGCGAGAGAACAGCGGTTTTCCTACCTCTCCCTGTCTCGTGCCTAGTCCCAGGCATATCGACTACTTTGTGCAGGCGTCTTCCCTATTTATGGGAGGGCAGGAACAGGCAGTAAGAAGCGGGTGGGGGGATGGGGAGTTTGGGGGTGGAGGCGGGGGTGGGGGGATGGGGAGTTTGGGGGTGGAGGCGGGGGTAGGGGGTCAGAAGACGGGGGAGGGGGGGTAGAAAGTTGAGACGCTGCTTGGGCAAGAGCAGGGGGTGGATGGGACCTTGCGCAGAGGTGACAGCTGTGGGGCGGGTGTCGTGGCGGATGTCTGTTTACCCATGCGTGCGTTTCTGTTATGGGGCGTTTGTGTACGCGCGCGTTGTCGTGGATTGAGAGACGCCGCCGTGCACACCTTTGCGTGCGCGTAGAAACTGATATGCGCGTCGATGAACTTGCTCACGTCAATGCCACAAGAGCTCCAGACTCCAGCGGAACCAGTGCCACGGCGCGCTAAGCAGCAGCACAAACACAAACACCAACACCTGCGTGGCTGGCAAGACGAAATGGCCTTTAGTCGCAGTACCCGCCTCTCCAGGCCTCGATACGTCAGTACTCTGCACCCTGTCGAGAAGCGCCGTGGATCAATATTGTTAGTTCCCTCAGCAGCTCTGAGACAAAGACTTCTTCGGTCCGTGTGACGTAGCTGAGCCGATGTCGAACTACTGACTAGGAAGCTATGATCCATTGCTAGTTCTCCGCAATTCGACACTTACCACGTGGCGTGCTTGAGGCGTTTTCTCCTTTCTCTTACTGCGTTTCTGACAGGACGGCAGATTTCTCTTGTCGTGTCTTAGAAACCTCTTGCAACCCTCACGACCCGTAGCTCTTTGAAGTTCACGTGCATCTGACAAGCATTAATTAACGCTTCATCGTAGTTTATGTCTGAGTGAGTTTCTTCTTATTCTTCTTCTCCTTACTTTTGTCGCGTTTCTGTGGGGACTGCACATAAACTTTTTCGTGTTTTAGAGATACCTTACAACCTTCATGACCCATGGTTCTTTGAAGTTAACATGCATCTGACATGCTGGTGTTGTTCATCTGGTTTTCTTCTTCTTCTTCTTCTTCTTCTTCTTCTTCTTCTTCTTCTTCTTCTTCTTCTTCTTCTTCTTCTTCTTCTTCTTCTTCTTCTTCTTCTTCTTCTTACTTTCAATGCTTTCTGGTAGGACAGTACATTTGGGACCATGCATGAGTAGACAAAGCTAAAGCATGAAAAATGATCAGATGTGACATTTCAACCACACTACTACGTATTTATTCATGCAGTTTCCAGATGAAAAAATTTTTTTCACAGACGAAATCTTTAACTTTTTACATTGACGTAAACATAAGGAAAATGTATAACGTAAAATAGAGGGTCATTAACTTTACTTAGCGTTTCCTCGAAAACTGTTTTTGGCACTCTAGCCTTGTTTATCATGCATGGCCATAATTTCTTAATCGTGTCGAACTGAGAAATCTCCTTTGACCTCATGATCCACACACAGTTCTGTGAAGTTCGCACACACCTGACAAGTGCCAAGGCACTTTCTCTTACTCTTGCTGCAGTTCTGTGGAGACGACGCACTCTCTCGATCACGGATGCACAGGAAGTGTGTCAGTGGGCTTGAGATCCAGGCGCGAAAGATATGTGGCTATACCAAACCAAACCACACTTTTACCTTTTCACTGACGCTTGAAAAATGCGCCAGTCTTTCAGTCATCTCTCACTTCCACGCATCATCGTGTGACACTCAATTCCTGTGTTTGGTCGAACGATTCAGCGCCCTCCGAGACGCATGCTTTCTTCCAAGATGGCGTTTGTGTTTCTCTCCCTCGATGACTTTGAGTCATCCGATGGGCAACGCCCGTGTCATTGTGATGCGCAATGACCGTTCTCTCCTTGACCACGGTCAATAATGCGGGACATTCCAAGTGACATGATCACCATTGGGAGGGGTGGGGGGGTGGGGGGTGGGGAAAGGGATTAGAGAGGGTTGGGGGTGGTGGGGAGAGAGTGTTTGCCAGCCGAATGTCAGATGAAGGACATCCGAGGCTCAGGCTTTTGCTTGAAGGTTGATCACTCTACGCGTAGTTTCACGCTTCAGCAAAAAGTGCAGAATACGCAGAAGTATCTGCGCAGATCGAGGAGTTGCGTTTCTGCAGAGTACGCATACTTTAAATCCGTTTCTAGAAAGAAGATACAGATCTTCCCCACTAGTGTCGTCTCGGTTGGGACAGGGTTTGTCGCATCTCCTTGAGCGATTCGTAAGAGGCGAAAGGAAAACAAAATGGAGTCGAGACTTGCTCCCACTCAAACCACCACCAGTATACTTGGGTAGTTGGTGCATGACGTTGTGGACGACTGGCGCTACATGCCCCGCCTGCAACCGCCCGTGCGTTTCGGACCTCGGTCTCCACTGCTGCATGCATGCCAACCACAGAAGATGACCGCGCAACAATTTGTCTTCCTCGATTTCCCCCGAGAGACTACCAAGAGAGATATATTACAAGCCTATTAAACACTGAAAGGCCGCAAGACGCATCCTCGTGACTTGACCGCGAGAACTTTTGAATTTGAGAGCACTGACTTGGAGAAGGTCTTTCTATCAAGTCTTTTAACTTTTTAAAATATATCTTAAGTCTGGAGACGAATCCTGGGATGTGAGATGAAAAACCTGGGAACCAGAACATTCCGTCCAGTATTCAGAAGTATAAGGAATTGACAAAACGATCGAGCATTACGAAGGACACTGCGTACTCGACGTGAAAAAACGCATTTCCAGGTTTCAAAACGACGTGTTATAATTGGCGGAAACATTTTGAACTCAGCAAAATCCAAATCCGATGAAATAAAGCAGGCGATGTAACTTTCAATAAATGGAAAACAACGTCCACTGTTGCCCGCCTAAAAGCACAAATCAAGGAAGGACTATCATTTTGCATGGCACACCTGAATGAAACTGAAATCGACAAATAAAGACATGTGGCAATCATATCACTTCGCCTACGAAAAGCATACCACCACCGCCATTGACCGCAAAATCGTCTTTAAATTGGTACTTTGAGATAAAACACAATTTTCTCTGTTACCCAAAAAAAGAAAGAAAGAAAAACAGGACAGGGCTATGAGCAAGGCTGCCCACGGCCCGACGCCGAGACTCGCAGAAGTGAACAAAGAAAAGGCGCGACAGAGTTACCTCCCGTTGTCGCTCTTCCAGCGCACGAGTGAGCGTTCTTCCAGCAAGGAGTGACGCTGCTAGTCATCTGCACCCGGTTTGCACGCACCACCTGCCTGGCGCACTTATGGGGCTCGATGCAGGGGGTTAGGGGTGTGGGGGGTGGGGGAATTAGAAAGGGGTAGGTGACAGCCTGGAAGGGGTCCTGCGGTTGAGGGTGGAGGCCTATAGGGGGTTATTCACGAGAGATGTATTGAGCGGTGAAGAAAAAGAACATGACCAGGAAAATGGGAGAGGGGGGGGGGGGAGACGGGGGAAAGGGGAGGGGGGAGGGAAGGGGAGGGGAGGAGGGAGGGAAGGGGAAGGGGGGACGATGGGGCGGGGAGTTGTGATGATCTCTCATGCACCTGCTTTCCGGTTGGGCCCCTGGGAGGGGTAAAGGAAGCCCCCTAGGCCACTTCCTTATATGGGGCACTTTTGTCATGCAAATGAGACCGTGGCGAATGGGAGAGCCTCAATGGCGGCACAGCTTGGAAAGATTGAGTTTCGGCAAGTCTGTTCAAGTCTGAGTCCCCAGAGTCGTCTGTTCATGCAAGGAGGGCTTCGTCAAATACCTGACTCTCCAGGGAAGCTTAAAGGGGAGAAGATTCGGGGGCAAAACCTGTCTGATCCAACTCTATGAAAATGACTGGGACATAGCTGTGGAGACTCAGTGCTTCCAATGTAAAGTCTTCAGTCTCCATCAGGCCATGCTTCGTGGAGCCTCTGAAACCAGAAGCACTGGTCACGTCGAAAGCGGCACTTCAGAAAAATACCTGCAACTTTGAATGCTTATTTTCTCTGTCGCGGATGAAATGTTCAGTGATCATCTCGTTAACACAGATAACGTTGACAATTTTGTTTTGCGGGAGATTTTCACCCCATTTAAAAAATAAAATACATCGTGATGACTGCCTCGGTGTTTGAAGCATGCTTCTTACCGCAAAAAAAAATTATTTTGCAAAACAAATTACATAGATAACATCTCACAGAGAAAAAACTTTTTTCAAACAACTTTAACAGCAAACAATTGAACTTTCGATGGATCGATGAGCGATAACGGCTTCACCCCAAAAAATTCCAAACTGCTGTAGAATCCAAGGTCGCCTTTTCTTCTCCAAACTCGTATTTTACGGAATCTTTAGCGTGCAAACATGTGCAAGCATGTTTGTCCCGGAGCATTAGAGACACATAATGGCCCATGGTTTTTCCTCCTAAAACCCTGTCACCACTTGTACAGAGGCACTACAAGAACGTTTCTTCAACCACTTTTGACGATAATCGTTCTCACATGGCTTCTCTATACAGACAGCTTGATGTGTCGCCTTGAAGGCGCCTTCGCAGCGATTGAAAACAGCCTCGTGGAAAGCAGAAAAGGAAGTCGGCAAGTGAATGCAATATTCCAAGAGAAGACAAGCCCGCTTGAATGAACGTGCACACCTCAGAAGTGCAGAAGAGTCTTTGATATTACGGGAACATGATGGGTACCACGTTGATCCAAGGAGATAAAACGCAATCATCATAAGCACTAGCCGTTTCTAACACCTCAAACTGAACACGAGTGACTCCGTGTATTGCACATTGAGCCAACGAGCACACATGCATACCGATTAACCCTCGTTTGAAAGAGACGCCCGACATTTTTAGTAGACGACCGATGCTGTTACAAGCGGGTTTTTTTTGCAATTACGGAGTAAAGAAAATGGGTGATAGGAAAAGTCAGAGTAAATTTTGATAGAACGAGTAACCACAAACGTCTCCAGCAAAACAGTGCGTAGCAACACAAAAAACGCACCTTTGTCCATAAGACATTCGGGAAACAAATTGTCGCACAAGAAATTGAATCAACCATCGCAGTGATGCTGACTCGAGTATCAATTGCATATTTGAAAAATTCTTGAAAAAAAATCTGCTATCACCTTTTTAGCTTTAACCAGATCAGTCGCACAACGGAGTAATCGAACACGTCTTCATGACCTGGCTCTGGACTCGCACTTTTGTGGCAAGTTTTACATTGCCCGTGCCAAAAGCTGGTGGCAAGTTTTACATTGCCCGTGCCAAAAGCTGGAGTTGACTGTGATGGATCTACGACAGACATTTTGGAGCCGAGGACTGATAGTGACCCTCGGATCCAGCTAAAACCAGTCAAGAGGCAAATAAACTTCGTGTCCTTGAGTTCCTAGTCGGGTACGCGACGCGGAAAATGTCCTTGCCAGAGTCTTTCAAGAGCACACTCCAGAACTGTCGTCGAATGTCACTGCAGTTTTATTATAGGGCGACTCAAACTATTCTCTGGATTCCTATTTGAATGAATGAATGAGAATGAATGAATGAATGAATGAATGAATGAATGAATGAATGAATGAATGAATGAATGAATGAATGATTGATTGGTTGATTGATTGGTTGGTTGGTTGGTTGGTTAATTGGTTGGTTGGTTGGCTGCTTGCTTGCTTGGTTGCTTGCTTGCTTGACTGACTGATTGATTGATTGGTTGAGTGATTGATTGAATGAATGATTGATTGAAAGAATTAATGATTTTTAAATTACCTATCAGCCTTCGTAGGCTATTTAAGGCCATTGATTGCGAAAACCACCAGAGCTGGTGAGAGTAATATTCAAGTGGAGTCTCGAGTCCCCTACTTATTCGCCTTTTACGAATTGCTTGGGCAGGGTCGGTGGGTCTTTTCTTTCCCCCAGTCCACAGGGGACATGGAATTACTTGGGCAGAGTCGGTGGGTCTTTTCTTCCCCCCAGTCCACAGGGGGCATGGACTTGCTCGGGCAGAGTCGGTGGGTCTTTTTTTTCCCCCAGTCCACAGGGGACATGGAATTGCTCGGGCAGAGTCGGTGGGTCTTTTCTTTCCCTCAATCCACAGGGGGCATGGACTTGCTCGGGCAGAGTCGGTGGGTCTTTTTTTTCCCCCAGTCCACAGGGGGCATGGAAGTGCTCGGGCAGAGTCGGTGGGTCTTTTCTTCCCCCCAATCCACAGGGGGCATGGAAGTGCTCGGGCAGAGTCGGTGGGTCTTTTCTTCCCCCCAATCCACAGGGGACATGGAATTGCTCGGGCAGAGTCGGTGCGTCTTTTCTTCCCCCCAATCCACAGGGGGCATGGAATTGCTTGGGCAGAGTCGGTGAGTCTTTTCTTTCCCTCAATCCACAGGGGGCATGGACTTGCTCGGGCAGAGTCGGTGGGTCTTTTCTTTCCCCCAATCCACAGGGGGCATGGAAGTGCTCGGGCAGAGTCGGTGGGTCTTTTCTTCCCCCCAATCCACAGGGGGCATGGAAGTGCTCGGGCAGAGTCGGTGGGTCTCCTTTCCCTCAATCCACAGGGGGCATGGAATGGAGAGCTAAGTGTACAACTCACAACGACGACCCTTTGTTTTCCTCGCGCTATATACGACAGCTCGCCTGCTGGGTGCCAGCATGTCTGTTTTGTTTGGTTGGGTTTTTCCCCCCTAATGCGGACGTCCGCCTTTACTGGTGATGG